>WNGS01042707.1:1849859-1871933 GCA_020271785.1 Procambarus virginalis
GCTGTGGAGAAGCTTTGGTTGGGTCTTGGCTTTACTCGCTATGTCATTTTCATACTGTCTCTCTGCTTCCTTCCTCACTCTGAGGTATTCATTTCTGGCCTCTGGTATTTCTCCCTACTCTCCGGTATTCTGTTATTTCTGTAGTTTCTCCATGTTGTTTTACTCGGTTGCTCGCTACCTTGCATTCCTTGTGAACCATGGTTTTTCTAGTTTTCGTTTTTCTCCTTTTGGACGGGGATAAACCTGTCTGCAGCTTCCTGGCACTTTAGGTGACAAAATCCATCATGTCCTGCACCTTCTTGTCTCTAAGTTCTGTTTCCCCATGATATTCCCCTTAGGAAGTTCCTCATCTCGTCATATTTTTCCTCGTCGTAATTTAGTCCTTTCCCCTCCGATCCCATCCTTGGATAGGTTGTCCCTACCTCCACCAAAGTACTCAAAAGTCAGTACACTGTGGTCACTCATTCCTATGGGGGCTTCAACTTTGACTTCCTTATTTCTGACTCATTCAGGGTGAATATCAAGTAGTCTAGCTGGTTCATCATTGCCTCTCACTCTTGGAACCAGCATGTCAGGGAACCCACTCGTGTGGGTTCTTGACATGCTGGCTCAGAAAGTTCCTTGTTGCCACTTCCAACGAGTTTAGCTCTCCATGTTTCCGCACCCCATGTGGGTCCCCATTCTCCCAGTCTATCTTTCCATGGTGAAATCGCCCATGATTAAGAGTCTTGAGCCATCATGCAGGCAACTGAAGCTGCTCTTTCATTATATTATTGGTTTGCCATGTTGTCCTATCAAACTCCTGTCTGGGTCTTCTGTCATTATGGGAGGGTTTGTGTGTGTGTGTGAGAGAGTGTAATTACCTAAGTGTAATTACCTAAGTGTAGTTACAGGATGAGAGCTACGCTCGTGGTGTCCCGTCTTCCCAGCACTGTGGTGTGTGTTTGAATTTTCAGCATTTGCGTCTGCAGAATCAAGCTATTAGCTCTTGGAACCGCGCATTTCTAAACAATCTATTTTTCCTATTATATTTTCTACATATATTTCTCTAACATACTCGCGTGCACACATCCAAAGGAAGCAGCCCGTAGCAGGTGTCTAACTCCCAGGTACCTATTTACTGCTAGGTGAACAGACGCACCAGGGTAAAAGAAAATGCCCATTTTTGTCTTTCTCGGCGGGGATCGAACCCGCCCTTTAGGACTACGAATCCCGAGAGCTGTCCACTCAGCTGTGAGGCCCCAGCTGTGTACTCACCTAGTTGTGCTTGCTGGGGTTGAGCTCTGGCTCTTTGGTCCCGCCTTTCAAACGTCAATCAAATGATGTACAGGTTCCTGAGCCTACTTTGCTCTTATCATATCTACATTTTAAATGTGTGTGTGTGTACACTAATTCACGCAAGAAAATCACACATACTTACACACACATTTTAGTTAAGCGGGAGCCACAATGAAACATAAAATGTGTTAACCCCTGGATTGTGACATACCTGGACCCACCTATTGCATCTGGACCCACCTACTTGCACAAATGTTAAAGTAATTGAGTAAAATTGAGTAAAGTTAAAGTAATATAACAAATTATAAAAACAGTTTCTTGTTTGAAACGAGTTAGAAAATGGAAAATGTGTGTGTGTGTGTGGTGTGTGTGTGTGTGTGTGTGTGTGTGTGTGTGTGTGTGTGTGTGTGTGTGTGTGTGTGTGTGCGTGCGCATGTGTTACCTGTGTGTTTTCACAAGTGCCCGTGTTTATGCACGCACGTGTGCGCTTGCCTAATTGCGTTACTGTTGACTCGTAGGTGCGTTCCGTAAAGAGCAAAATATTGTAATATTCTTGCTAAGAGTTTGCATAATGTCCTGAAGTTAGGAAAAGTTGTCCCAGTAACTTGGTATGTAATAATGATGATAACGAGGCTCGCATTCTATGCCTTTCTTACGGCTGAGAAATAACGCACACCTGCTTAGCTAAAAAGACTTCGTGGGTTAATTATTTGACGACACCTGATGCGTTAAACAATCGAGCGTTGTCGCCAGCCGCCTGGTTGACCATGTTTAGGTAAGTCAGCCATAACCTGCGTCTGCTCCACCTAAGATGCTTCTAGTTGTGAACGGGAGTGGACATGGGGGTAGTGAACATGGGGGTAGTGAACATGAGGGCAGTGGACATGGGGACAGTGAACATGGGGGCAGTGAACATGGGGGCAGTGGACATGGGGGCAGTGGACATGGGGGCAGTGAACATGGGGGCAGTGAACATGGGAACAGTGCAAGACATGTTGTCAGTCATGTCATGGAGTGACAGTTACAGGGTCACGGCTGTTGGTTCGCTCGCTGGGAACATCAGTAATTTGAACTCCAAAAGTTTTGTATCCCATTTTGTTTTTCTGTGAACCTGAACCCAACACATGAAAGGTTGTGAGGCTGGTGAGTCTGGCTGTGTGGCTGATACAGCCCGTCCTCCTAAGGTCTCCCAACGTCAAGAAACTGTTGTACTAAAATGACCTTATCCTACCCTACCAGAGGACAGAATACAGGACTGTATTTCGCGAGTCGCTAGCATTTTTTAGTACGACGATTTTTGGTCTTAGAGTATACGTCAAAATGCGACGCTCTATTAGGAGGACAGGTTGCAGTAACAAGTGTGTCGGGTGTGGGGCGGGAGTGTTACCACTGCGCTATGAAGACTCCCCACGTATCGAAAGATACAGCCCGAACGTAATACACAAGAGATCGCTTGATTGTTTCAAGCGTAGGTTACACATCTGTGTGAGTTTGAGTGGGTAGACGTGACAGCTGCCGTGTGTGGGTCACTTGGCCGTCTACGAATTTCTTGACGAGTATCAGTATATAAACCTCAAGTTTGGCAACTGTGTTGAACCTTTTCAGTGATTAGATTCTAGCATTGAAAATTCTGCATATAAGAACATCCTTAAAATACTCGGGAAATTAATCTATTAACACTTTATGAAAAACATTTAATTTCAATATAAAGAAGCTTTTGGTCAGAACAAATGTTGAAAGCTCTATATATTTAGGTTTCAATGTTAAATAGTTAGAGACAAAGTTTTAAATAATTTAATCACAAGCATCTCAATGTTACTTGATTTTAAACATACGTACATTGACCACCGGTATTAGTAATTAACTAGTAAGAATGTTTATATATGAGGCGGAAGTTATTCTGATAACCCAGTGAGTGCATCACTGTTAAAGATTGGGAATATTCTCCCCCCCCACACAGGAACTGGCACACTTCAGCCTATACACAAAAATATCGTAGCGACTCTCGCAATACAAAGTTGTGAACACCAATGTCGCTCACACAAAACATGGCCGCTGCCGGGATGGAAGAAAATCGATCTGAATCGATATATACACAACGTTACCAGTAAGGAAGTCACTTCGGCTAACTGGAGGATGACACTAAACAGCAGCAGTTGATGCTCGCGCGCGCGCGCGCGCGCGTGTGTGTGTGTGTGTGTGTGTGTGTGTGTGTGTGTGTGTGTGGGTGTGTGTGTGTGTGTGTGTGTGTGTGATGTGTTTGGTGTGTTGAAGAGCAGCTAGGGTGAAGCCTCAGTGGCTGTGATCATTCCGGAAATTGGTTGTGTTGTCAATTTGCCACACGACTGAGAGGCAAATTGTTCCCTCGCACCTCTGCCCCCAGGACCCTCCTCCTCCCTGACTCCGCCCCCAACCTGACCCCTACATCCAGACTTTGCCTCAGGACGGGCCGTGTGGACGGGCCGTGTGGACGGGCCGTGTGGACGGGCCGTGTGGACGGGCCGTGTGGACGGGCCGTGTGGACGGGTCGTGAGGACGGGCCGTGTGGACGGGCCGTGTGGACGGGCCGTGTGGACGGGCCGTGGACGGGCCGTGAGGACGGGCCGTGTGGACGGGCCGTGTGGACGGGCCGTGTGGACGGGCCGTGTGGACGGGCCGTGTGGACGGGCCGTGTGGACGGGTCGTGAGGACGGGTGTGGACGGGCCGTGTCGAGGAATGATGAAGGCTGTTTGTTTTGACAGGTCGTTTTGGCATGTGGTGGACAAAAAAAATGGTTTAGTAGTAGGGATCCATCAGTCTCGGGAGACTATGAAGTTGCGCTCTGGCTGTCGGTCTGGAGTGGCCTCTCCAGAGCGCAAAGCCAGGGTAAGTTGATACGGAGGAGAAGCTGTTACCCAAGCAGCAGGTCGCCCCCCCCCCCGCCCCTCTCCACGGCGCCGAAAGTCTCCAAAGGCAAGGCATACGCCAATACGATTGGTTCCAGCGCCGCCGCAGGAACTGTGAGCTCCAGAGTTGACCTCGAAGTTGGTGAAAGAAGGCACAGGGACTCCACACCCGGAGACCGCCGTGGTCGGTGCCGGAGAAGAACCACCCCTGTAAGGGCAAGAACGACCCCAGCCTCCCGAAGCAGAGCCTGGGCCGCACGAGCCCCAGGAGGTGGACTGCCCAGCCCCGCACCTACGGGTTCCAGAGATCGTCACAGCCCTCTATCACCCGAGGCCGGCTTCCTTCACGACCAAGCAGAAGGAAGAGTAATAATTATTAAATACAACAATTATAATAATTATTTAATACTAATATAATTGGTTTAATAAACGGTCAATCTAAATAATTTCAGGACGTGTGGCGGGGCACGGGAGGACGTGTGGCGGGGCACGGGAGGACGTGTGGCGGGGCACGGGAGGACGTGTGGCGGGGCACGGGAGGACGTGTGGCGGGGCACGGGAGGACGTGTGGCGGGGCACGGGAGGACGTGTGGCGGGGCACGGGAGGACGTGTGGCGGGGCACGGGAGGACGTGTGGCGGGGAAGGCAGGGAGGGAGGGAGGCGAGGCTCCAGGAGTGACACTTGTAGAGTCCTTGGGGACCACTTACCACCAGACTATTGGAGTCAGAATCCCTGTGAGGGGCCTGTGGCTCCCTCGGCAGGCAGGCAGGCAGGCGGTACTAAGAATACGACATTAGAAATATCCACAGGCTTAAGGAAGGAGACGCATGAAGGATAATAGAGGGTTAGAAGACAGGAGACAAAACATTGTGCAATTAGTATTTGCGAGGATGATGGAGTCTGGACAGTAGCATCAACCGGCTCTTGTGATACCCAACGGGTAGATGTTTGGCTTCAACCTGATGGCTTGCAATGTTCTGACATAGCTGCCAGGTTCAACATTATATCCACACGTCAACTCTCATTTCTCCTTTATCCACACTTAACGCAAACTCAATTTAAAGTTGTTATAACGCGGTTGATGGCACAGGCGAAGCCCCAAGATTTTTTGTTTTGTTTTGTTTATGACCACATTTTGGTCCATGTGCATTTGTGCAGCTGCCTTAGACTGTATGAAGGGGAGTAGAGAGATTGTCAAGAACTAGCTGCGTGATGGGTCCCATCACACAGGAGGATTAGTCATAGAGAGGCATGTGATGCCTGCTCAAGCCCTAGCATACCGGCGCTTGAGTGGCAAAAGTTGCCGGGTCGAAGCTTCACTATTCTGCTACTAGGAAGACGGTAGCTAGACTCTTCTTGCAAGGAATCTTTCGACGTCTTTTCCCAATGTTTTAGTTGTCTCTTAAAGACGTCAGTGGTCACTATAGAGATAGTTTACAGTTGTTCTTTCACCAATGCTTAGAGAACACTGCCATATTAAAGTTTCATTTCTTCCCTTCACGTTCTTTTCCATTACCTTTTTTTCCGAAAAGAAAGAAATTTTTTCGTTCTTAATTTTGGTAACTATGATCTTCACCTGCTAATATATATATCTCCATCCTTTACTCCTCGTATATCAGCCATGGTTCAGTTCTCTTATGCTTCACATTCAATGCCTCTCATTTGCACTTGGTATTTAGATAAGAGTATGCAAAGTAAAACGCATTTTTGGCCAAGAACATCAAAACCTAATCGGATAACAAGTTGTATTAAACCCAGACCTCTTCCTCAGTGGCGTGTGAGCCGCGAGGCGCCAAACCTGTGCTGGAACCCTCGTGGCTCGACTCTCAGTATTAAGCTCTACCAACGTGTTCAACCTTCTCTTACAGAACAGCAGATATTCCAACTCTTAAGTAACTTTAGCTCAATAAAAGTCTCCTTTGCTTTTTGCCCTCACATCTGGGCAGCTTCTCTAATACCCATTTACTGCTCGAAGGTTTTCTTCTATCAAATTATCAATACAGTTCAGATGGAGTTTGTGTAAATAATTCATGTAAGCTCCCGCTTGTGCTCGAGTCGAAGACTCGTGGTCGTCACGCTGTACTCTTGTATCCGTTCTGCTACTTTCATGGTTCCTGGCGTTCCCTGGCGTTCCCTGGTGTTTCCGAGTGTTTCCTGGCGTTCTCTAGTGTTCCCTGGTGTTCCCTGTGTTCCGAAGAAGTGGGGTTGTGTATCCATTTTCACGCGTGCTCCTGTCATGTCCTCTCTCAACCTTTTATCGTTTACGATTTATGTGCAGAGATTTGTCGACACACTGTCGATTTTCCCTTCAGAAATTGAATTTTTTTCGAGTCAGTATATTGGACCCTACAATAACTTATACATAAAAAATACATGAAAATATACTTGACAGGAGAGAGTGAAGAAGCAAGAGACAGGAAAGAGTCGAGAAGAAGATGGGAGACAGTAAGCAAGACAAAGGCAGGATGTGAAGCAGAGGACAAGAGAAGGTAGAGGAGCAGGAGGCAGGAAAGAGTTTTCTCTGAGTCAACGAGAGGCAGCAGGAGAGCAAAAGACCGGCAGGGAGGGGAGGGAGGCATTGTGATGGTGGAGCTGCGAAAGGAAAGGAGGAGGGCGAATGAGAGGGAGGGAGGAATGGAAGAAGAGGCGTATGGAAGGCAGGAAGAAGCGGTAGGTACGGCAGCAGGTACCAAAGAGAGAGAATGCAGGAGCCACAGAGGTGACCATTGCACGAACGTATGGTCGTGCAATGGTCGTGCAATACACGTGTTCTGCTCACGAGGTGTGCCCGTGGCGCCTGAGGACGGTGTCTAGTCGGGGGGACGCCACTCTGGTATCAGGGAAATTGTTTCCAATATGGCCGCCAAGATGGCCGCCAGGCTCAATTCCACTAGTATCGGGAAATGCCACATATTCGGGAAAGGCTGCTTCATTCTGAACGTTGCAAGGGACCAACATTCTCCAAAACACTTCTTTACATTGTAATGACTCACATTTAATAGGGTTTACCTGATATTATTGGCTTTTATTCAACACACATTGCGTTTTAATCCCATGTTACCACGTTTGTGTGGATTGTGTGATACTATATATCAGAGATTCCAGTTAAAATCTCGAAGGAGTACAACTCATACCAGCTGCAACAAAGAGGAAAAATCACCAAGACTGTGCATCATTTGTGCAATATATGACAGCGGGAAGAAAGCATACGAGGCTGATAATAGATGATAAAAATTAATTGAACCCTCGGAGACTTGATGATTCCCATCTACACCCAATACTATACAAAGGAGAATTTGGTTTATCATCTAGACTGCTATACAAAAATATTGTTGAAAAGCAACAGAGACCAAGAAAACCCACCACAGTGGAGCACATTTTAACTGGTCAAAGTGGTGACGTTGAACACATGGAGGAGAGAAAACACTGCACCAGGTAGAAACGTGGAGGTGAATTGTGTGTTGTATGTGGCAACAGAAACTACAAAGGTGATTTTAAGACTTAAGAATTAGTAAAAAGGAAAGAGTTGTACATTTCTTGTTTGCAACACAGTACGTTTAAGATTTTTTTTTTCCAAGACAGGTATTTTTGATGACGTGAAGATGTGTATTTGCTGCTGATGTCTTGTAACAGTTGAAAAGCAGAGGTGTAATATAGGTACGCTGAGAGAATTCTATCAACATTAAGGCCTTAAGAATCCTCAATACTCTCCTTCTATACATAAGGGGGCATAACTGGCCCCACCTCCTCATGGTGTCAAAAAAATGAGAGCTTGATAAACACCATCAATATATACCTGATCAACGGGGCTGTGATTCATACGCCAGGCTGGCAACAGCTGCGTCAAACAGCCTAGTTGACCATACAGCCCGAACTCTGACCATGAAACCTATTCAAAGATCGGGCCGTGGGATCGTTGCTTCCCGAAAGCAACACTAGGTAACCACAAGCCATGTTCGAGTAATTACCTTTTAAAATACTTTAATATTTATGAATTTTTTTAAATACCTTCCAAAATTACTACAGTTAAAACACTTTTCAAAAATTATCTGATAACCGTTTTGGGAAAAGCTCAGGTTAAGAGCTTATCTAAGCTTTTTTATGAATTGATATGTCAGCTTGAGAACACTCTTGAATATATAAATGAAAACTTCTGATTCACCTTCTGATTCTGAATTAGCTTCAGCTTGTGATAAAAGCTCCTGATATATATTTTGGAGAGGATATATAATATTTACAAATTCAAACGAGCGCTTAAAATCTCAGCTGATATTTTCTAGAAATACCAGTGTAACACTGAACACCAGTGTGACACTGAACACCAGTGTGACACTGAACACCAGTGTGACACTGAACACCAGTGTGACACTGAACACCAGTGTAACACTGAACACCAGTGTAACACTGAACACCAGTGTAACACTGAACACCAGTGTAACACTGAACACTAGTGTAACACTGAACACTAGTGTAACACTGAACACCAGTGTAACACTGAACACCAGTGTAACACTGAACACTAGTGTAACACTGAACACTAGTGTAACACTGAACACTAGTGTAACACTGAACACCAGTGTAACACTGAACACCAGTGTAACACTGAACACCAGTGTAACACTGAACACTAGTGTAACACTGAACACTAGTGTAACACTGAACACTAGTGTAACACTGAACACCAGTGTAACACTGAACACCAGTGTAACACTGAACACCAGTGTAACACTGAACACCAGTGTGACACTGAACACCAGTGTAACACTGAACACCAGTGTAACACTGAACACCAGTGTAACACTGAACACCAGTATAACACTGAACACCAGTGTAACACTGAACACCAGTGTAACACTGAACACCAGTGTAACACTGAACACCAGTGTAACACTGAACACCAGTGTAACACTGAACACCAGTGTAACACTGAACACCAGTGTAACACTGAACACCAGTGTAACACTGAACACCAGTGTAACACTGAACACCAGTGTAACACTGAACACCAGTGTAACACTGAACACCAGTGTAACACTGAACACCAGTGTAACACTGAACACCAGTGTAACACTGAACACCAGTGTAACACTGAACACCAGTGTAACACTGAACACCAGTGTGACACTGAACACCAGTGTAACACTGAACACCAGTGTAACACTGAACACCAGTGTAACACTGAACACCAGTGTAACACTGAACACCAGTGTAACACTGAACACCAGTGTGACACTGAACACCAGTGTAACACTGAACACCAGTGTAACACTGAACACCAGTGTGACACTGAACACCAGTGTAACACTGAACACCAGTGTGACACTGAACACCAGTGTGACACTGAACACCAGTGTGACACTGAACACCAGTGTGACACTGAACACCAGTGTAACACTGAACACCAGTGTAACACTGAACACCAGTGTAACACTGAACATCAGTGTAACACTGAACACCAGTGTAACACTGAACACCAGTGTGACACTGAACACCAGTGTAACACTGAACACCAGTGTAACACTGAACACCAGTGTAACACTGAACACCAGTGTAACACTGAACACCAGTGTAACACTGAACACCAGTGTGACACTGAACACCAGTGTAACACTGAATACCAGTGTAACACTGAATACCAGTGTAACACTGAACACCAGTGTAACACTGAACACCAGTGTAACACTGAACACCAGTGTAACACTGAACACCAGTAACACTGAACACCAGTGTAACACTGAACACCAGTGTAACACTGAACACCAGTGTAACACTGAACACCAGTGTAACACTGAACACCAGTGTAACACTGAACACCAGTGTAACACTGAACACCAGTGTAACACTGAACACCAGTGTAACACTGAACACCAGTGTGACACTGAACACCAGTGTGACACTGAACACCAGTGTGACACTGAACACCAGTGTAACACTGAACACCAGTGTAACACTGAACACCAGTATAACACTGAACACCAGTGTGACACTGAACACCAGTGTAACACTGAACACCAGTGTAACACTGAACACCAGTATGACACTGAACACCAGTGTAACACTGAACACCAGTGTAACACTGAACACCAGTGTAACACTGAACACCAGTGTGACACTGAACACCAGTGTGACACTGAACACCAGTGTGACACTGAACACCAGTGTAACACTGAACACCAGTGTAACACTGAACACCAGTGTAACACTGAACACCAGTGTAACACTGAACATCAGTGTAACACTGAACACCAGTGTAACACTGAACACCAGTGTGACACTGAACACCAGTGTAACACTGAACACCAGTGTAACACTGAACACCAGTGTAACACTGAACACCAGTGTAACACTGAACACCAGTGTAACACTGAACACCAGTGTGACACTGAACACCAGTGTAACACTGAATACCAGTGTAACACTGAACACCAGTGTAACACTGAACACCAGTGTAACACTGAACACCAGTGTAACACTCACTGTTAAAAACAATCTGAACAATAAACAGCTTAAAAGAACACAACAACGACCAAATAAGCTTAACAAAGCTGGTTTCCAACTTTATGATAATTTATGCAATAAAATGTAACATAGACCTGCATTATGGAGGAACAGAATGGATAATAAAGTCTGTGATGAAGTCTTAAAAAACTGCTTAATCCTCTGACGAGAAAAGTGGGAGTTAAGGGAAAAGCTGAACACTTAAGTCTTTATCACTTGTCTTTATGTTGCGACAGTAAATCTCAAGGATAATTGAGATTCCAAGCGATTAGGATCATTTCATTAATACCTTTAATTTCTGAGGTAACAAGTACATCTCCCTATTTAACAAAAGATGGAACACTGCATAAAATAGGAACAAATCTGAAATGGTCCAAGAGTCGGAAAAAGGATTGACACGTGGATTAAAACACGTCTGTCACCCCTACATCAGCCAACTTGTACTCTCGAACACTACGTCGTATTTTGACGTACGAGCCCCTCCTCTAAGGCCAAACACTGATGTACTTAAAATCGTAACGGCTCGTAAAATTGACGTGATGTCTCGTTTTCTATCCGCGGGTTCACTGTTAGGTTGGATTCAGGTATTTAGTACATCAGTTTATTGCTGTTGTGAACGCTCTGGAGGACGGGCTGCCGTGCCTGTACTATAGCTGCTACTGCTGCTGCTAACAGTTCTATGAAAACCTTTGAAGAGCTTGCTTTAAATGACTTTAAATGGCATCATATCACTGTCAACGGCTGCAGAAAGATATGATTTAGTCTTGGACATTTATCAAAAACTGTATCAATCTGGAGAAGGGATCTTTTTTCCATCTTATTTTATGACTGCCAAGTAGTATGATAACCTTTTCCAAAACAGGTTGATGTTTTACGGCCATAATCCCAAAAAAAAACTTTCAGAGCTTCTTTCGAAGCCATCTTCTACAACAGTGTGTTTACCCTCTCACAACGGTGTTTGTGAGAGGGTATGAGGGGACGAACAAGCACTTAGAAATACGAGAGAACCAAGTGCCACAAGTACCAGAGGTACCAGAGGTTCCAGAGGTACCAAAAGTAGCAGAGGTACCAGAGGTACCAGAGGTACAGAGGTTCCAGAAGTATCAGAGTACCAGAGTACCAGAGTTGAGATTAACCTCTGAAGATGCTGAACTAAACCTATTCTTTAATATAAATTCCGCTGTTCAAACTACACGTCTCGAATGTCTATTAAGACCATCATGCGAGACGGATGTATGTGCGCGCAAGAGACTGGTGTTACTGCCTTGTTGTAATCAAGAAGAAGGATAGGTGAAGAGGAGGAGGGAGGAAATGAATGGCAAAGGAAGGCTACTGACAATAGAAAACATACAACAAAGAGAGAGAACGAAGGAAGGGGGTTAGGGGGTAAGGGAATGAATGTGGAAATGAGAACAACAAGTGGAAGAAACAGAAGGGAGAAAAGGCAAATAAGTAATGAGGACGAATGAAAGGGAGATGGAATGGATGGATAAGGAATAAGGGAGGAGAGGAGGAGGAGGAAAAGATGGATAGGAATGAGGGGAGAGACCTGGTGGGAGAGGGGAAACATGTGTCGTGTTTACCATCTATCAGCTGATTTCCCGAGGGCGTCTCCTTGATTATGAGGAGAGTAGCGAGATGCTGCATCTCCCCGGGGCTAAATGATATGTGAAAGCTGCATTGTGCAAAGTAATTTGAGAAGCAATTCAACCCACTCCTGACACGCACAACCACACACACACACACACACACACACACACACACACACACACACACACACACACCACACACACACACAGAGGGAAGCACAATACAACTCCGCCAATATACCACATATTGACAGTGGGATCTGTGGAGTAATAGAGGGGTCTAGAGCCTCCAGGAGAGCACACATCACCTCTGCCCCCCCCCCCCCGCGTCACCCTCACTTCCTTAACATTACTCTCGCTCGTCACCAGTGCCACTCTCACGTCTCTCGCCTCCCGAACAATTCGAGTAATCTTGCGAGAGCGAGACACCTCACGACGCATGACGAAGGGAAGACCAGACAACACCGGCGTGTTGCTCACAACACTGGCCGAGGTCAACCTTGATGGTAAACCTTGATGGACATGCACTCGCCTAGTACAGGGAGGAACGTAACTAGTCTGAGCAGTCACTAGGGCAGGTTACCTTGCGGTTACCTTGCGGTTACTTTGCGGTTACTTTGCGGTTACCTGCGGTTACTTTGCGGTTACCTTGCCGTTACTTTGCAGTTACCTGCGGTTACCTTGCGGTTACCTTGCTGTTACCTTGCGGTTACTTTGTGGTTACCTTGCGGTTACCTTGCGGTTACTTTGCGGTTACCTTACAGTTACCTTGCGGTTACCTTGCAGTTACTTTGTGGTTACCTTGCAGTTACTTTGCGGTTACTTGTGGTTACTTGCGGTTACCTTGCGGTTACCTTGCGGTTACCTTGCGGTTACCTTGCGGTTACTTTTGTGGTTACTTTGCGGTTACCTTGCGGTTACCTTGCGGTTACCTTGCGGTTACTTTGCGGTTACCTTGCGGTTACTTTGCGGTTACCTTGCTGTTACCTTGCGGTTACTTTGCGGTTACCTTGCGGTTACTTTGCGGTTACCTTGCAGTTACTTTGCGGTTACTTTGTGGTTACTTTGCGGTTACCTTGCGGTTACTTTGCGGTTACTTTGCGGTTACCTTGCGGTTACTTTGCGGTTACTTTGAGGTTACTTTGCTGTTACTTTGCGGTTACTTTGCGGTTACTTTGTGGTTACCTTGCGGTTACTTTGTGGTTACTTTGCGGTTACTTTGCGGTTACTTTGAGGTTACTTTGCAGTTACCTTGCGGTTACCTTGCGGTTACCTTGCGGTTACTTTGCGTTGTTTCCAGGGATCAAGTTACCCGCGGCCCGGTCTCTGACCAGACCTCATGAATCGAGCCACACTACCTGAAAGAATCAATCCTCCCCCCACCACTACCTCCCCCCCCCTCCATCACTCCCCCCCCATAAAATAGTGAGCTCACCCCCCCCCCTCATGTGCTCTCGCCCATCACTGCTTCACTCCATCGACAGGCAACAACACAATGCACTTTCACAGGAATAAAGCTTTTTCATTTTTTCAATAACCAGTCACAGTTTTCCATTTCATGTATTCTTGACCCATTTCTTGTATTCTTTACCTATTGAGAAACAGTCGTTATCATGCATTTCATCCTCACCATCAAGAACAGCTTCAAAATTAAACCTAGACTCGTCATTCCCCAGACGATACGCTATCATCCCCCAGACGATACGCTATCATCTCCCAGACTATACGCTATCATCCCCCAGACTATACGCTATCATCCCCAGACGATACGCTATCACCCCTCCCCCCAGATGATACGATATCACCCCTACAGACGACACGCTATCACCCCTCCCCCCAAAGACGCTGACAAGAGCCGCGCGTGTGCGGGAGCGCGCAGGTCGGGTGCTCCCGCGGGGGTGCTGCTTCACCTGTATATTTCAGCAGCGATCTGGCCTCAGGACCCGTTTAGAAAGCAGCGGCCGCCGCGGCGCTCTACATCAAAACTCCAAACTGCGAAACTTTTACTTGAATGTCTGAGGAAAATTGTGCTTTTTTTTTTTCTTTGGTTCAGTTGACGAGGAAGGCGGCCTTCCCTTCACCTCAATGCTGCGGTCCTGAAGGGTTTGATGCTGGAGGCTTTGACCCAAGAGGCTTTGACCATAGAGGCTTTGACTCTAGAGGCTTTGACTCCAGAGGCTTTGACTCCAGAGGCTTTGACTCCAGAGGCTTTGACTCCAGAGGCCTTGACCCCTGAGGATTTGTAGGTAGTTTTCATGTCTCCCCTTACTCTTCTGTCTTCCAGTGCAGTAAGGTGCATCTCTCCCAGCCTTCCCTCGTAACTCATTCCTCTTAGTTCTGGGACTAGTCTAGTGGCATACCTCTGAACTTTTTCCAGCTTCGTCTTGTGCTTGACAAGGTACGGGCTCCATGCTGGGGCCGCATACTCAAGGATTGGTCTTACATATGTGGTATACTAGATTCTAAATGATTCCTTACACAGGTTCCTGAATGCTGTTCTGATGTTAGCCAGCCTCGCATATGCCGCAGACGTTATTCTTTTATGTGGGCTTCAGGAGACAGGTTTGGTGAGATATCAACTCCTAGATCTTTCTCTCTGTCCGTTTCATGAAGTACTTCATCTCCTATTCTGTATCCTGTGTCTGGCCTCCTGTTTCCGCCTCCTAGTTTCATTAGATTCTTGGTGTGTGCGTGTGTGTGTATGTGTGTGTGTGCGCGCGCGAGCGCGCGCGTGCGTGTGTATTCACCTATTTGTACTCACCTATTTGTGCTTGCAGGATCGAGCATTGGCTCTTGGATCCCGCCTTTCGAGCCATCGATTGTTTACAGCAATGACTCCTGTCCCATTTCCCTGTCAAATCTAGTTTTAAAATTATGAATAGAGTTTGCTTCCACAACCTGCTCCTTAAGTGCATTCCATTTTTCCACTACTCTCACGCTAAAAGAAAACTTCCTAACATCTCTGTGACTCATCTGAGTTTCCAGCTTCCATCCATGTCCCCTCGTTCTGTTACTATTACGTGTGAACATTTCATCTATTTCCACTTTGTCAATTCCCCTGAGTATTTTATACGTTCCTATCATATCCGCTCTCTCCCTTCTTTTTTCTAGTGTCGTAAGATTCAGTTCCTCCAGGCGCTCTTCATATACCATCCCTCGTAACTCTGGGACAAGCCTCATCGCAAACTTCTGAATCTTTTCCAGTTTCCATATGTGTTTCTTCAGGTGGGGAATCCATGATGGCGCGGCATACTCTAAGACTGGTCTCACGTAGGCAGTGTAAAGCGCCCTAAAAGCCTCCTCACTTAGGTTTCTGAATGATGTTCTAACTTTTCCCAGTGTAGAGTACGTTATCCTATTTATATTTGCCTCAGAAGTTAGATTAGGTGTTACGTCCACTCCAAGGTCTCTTTCTCGAATCGTTACAGGTAGGCAGTTCCCCTTCATTGTGTACTGTCCCTTTGATCTCCTATCACCTGATCCCATTTCCATAGCATTACATTTACTCGTGTTGAACTCCAGTAGCCATTTCTCTGACCATCTCTGCAGCCTATCCATGTTCTCATGGAGGATCCTACAATCCTCATCTGTCACAGCTCTTCTCATTAATTTTGCGTCATTCGCGAACATTGACATGTAGGATTCCACTCCTGTAAACATATCATTTACGTAAATTAGAAATAGAATTGGTCCCAGCATCGGTCCTTGAGGTACTCCACTCGTTACTGTTCGCCAGTCCGACTTCTCGCCCCTTATCATTGCTCTCTGGTTCCTTCCTGTTAGGTAGTTCCTCACCCATGCTAGGGGCCTTTCCGCTTACTCCTGCCTGCCTCTCAAGTTTGAATAGTAGTCTCATGTGCGATACTGTATCAAACGCCTTTTGGCAGTCTAGAAATATGCAGTTTGCCCAACCCTCTCTGTCCTGCCTTATCCTTGTTATTTTATCATAGAATTCCAAAAGGTTTGTTAGGCATGATTTCCCTGTCCAGAACCCATGTTGGTGCTTATTTACAAACCCAATGCTCTCCAGGTGTGGAACAAGTCTTAGCCTAATTATTCTTTCAAGAATTTTGCAGAGGATGCTTGTCAGTGATACGTGTCTGTAGTTAAGTCCCCCCTCCCTATCTCCTTTCTTGAAAATCGGTACGACATTTCCCTTCTTCCAGCAACTGGGCAATTCTCCCGACATAGGTGACTCATTAACGATCATTGCCAGAGGCACACTGAGAGCCTGCGCTGCCTCCTTGAGTATTCACGGTGATACTTTGTCAGGTCCAACTGCTTTAGTTGCATCCAGTGTTGTCAACTGTTTCATTACCTCCTCTACTGTCACCTTCATATCTGATAGTCTTTCATCTAAGGTAATCTCTTCTAACAATGGGAGCTGCTCAGGCTCGGTTGTGAACACTCCATGGAAACTGGCATTCAGTACCTCGCAGATTTCCTTGTCGCTTTCTGTATATGCCCCTTGTGTTTTCCTTAGTCTTGTCACTTGGTCATTTATCGACATCTTCCTTCTTATATGGCTATGTAGTAATTTAGGTTGCTTTTTCTCTTTGATTGCAATATCATTCTCATAATTTCTTTCCGATACTCGTCTTATGTTAATGTAATCGTTCCTAGCTCTGTTACGTCTAATCCTGTTGTCCTCTGTCCTTTGTCTTCTGTACTTCCTCCACTCCCTCCTGCTTCTCATTTTTGCTTCCTGACACTGTTAAACCATGGGTTATTATATTCTCTCCTGTTTTTTTCTTTACTGTTGGAATAAATGTCTCTTCGGCCTCCTTGCATTTCCATATGACTTGGTTCATCATATCTTGCACTGTTTTTCCTCTAATTTCTTTCCCCCATTGCACCTCTCCCCGGTAGTCCCTTATCTTTCTGTAGTCCCCTTTCCTGTAATTAACTCGCCTTTCCCAGACCTGTTGTCCTTTGGTCACAATTTTGAGTTCCATCATGTAGTCAAAGACTAGGACACAATGGTCATTGGCTCCTAGTGGCATTTCATGTTCCAAATGGTCGATGTCTTCCATATTCTGGTTGAAAATCAGGTCTAATAGGCTGACGTATCCCCTCGTCTTTCCCCTTGTGTCTTCCTTCACGTGTTATGTTAGGAAATTCCTGTCTATAACGTCTACTAACTTCGCTTCCTACGTTTCCTCCCCGCCATGGGGATTCCTTGTTTCCCAATTTATCTCTCCATGATTTAGGTCCCCCATGCAACCCGTCCTCCGAATTGACAGTACGATTTGATACTAAGTGTAATAAGTACACTTTCTTACTGACATAAACAGTGCATAATTGCACTTATGGGGCTGTTACATTTACCCAACCCCCTCCCCCGATTTAATTTTCCTCGTTTTCTGTTAAGACATTCAGAGTTTTAGGATGAAGTTTTCAATGTCAATTTGTGATACACAAGTTTTACATATCAGGAATTTCTTTTTCAGGTTTATTAAACGATAGAGATTTTATACAATATTTAAAAATATCCTGAGTTATTTTACAATTTATTGATATATTTTAGTTTTGTTTTATTAGTTTTATAAAACTGTAATATGAAGATAGCTATAGGTTAAGTACTAATTGTAATTAAGAAGCAATAAAATTATTATCTTCAAAAACTAAGACGGTTAGGTGAGGTTGTGGTTTTCTATTCAGTTTTTCAGGTAAACTCAAATATTCACAATATATTTGACAGTACGATTTAATACTAAGTGAAAATAAGTACAATTCCTAAGTGCTATGAATAGTACATAATTGCACTTATTTGTCTCCTTACATTTACCACCCCATTTTTGGAGGACGGGCTGCCCCCATGACCAGCAACTTCGCTCTCGTTCTGTGCACTATAGTTGCTGCCCTCTGTAGTTCATCTATACCTGCCTTGTTGTTGTCCTCATACTCCTGTCTGGGCTTTCTACTGTTTGGTGGGGGATTGTAGAGTATCAACATCACAATCTTCTTCCCATCCATTGTCAGAGTTCCATGTATGAAGTTCGTGCTTTCATTGGTACCTAGATTTTCTAGGTCATCAAACTTCCATTTCTGCTTTATTAGGAGTGCAACTCCCTGTCTCTGTGTCCTTTCTTTTCTTATCACCTGGTACCCCTCTGGAAAGATGGCATCCGAGATCATACCATTTATTTTAGTTTCCACTATTGCAACTATGTCTGGAACTGCCTCACTAGCTCTTTTTTTTATCTATTTTGCTTCATTGGATACCCCATTAGCATTGGTGTACCAAACCTTAAGACTCTTCTTGGAAACTCTGGTGCCAGAGTTCACCCTTCCTCTGGGGGTCTGGGGGGTCTGGAAGGTGTCTGGGGGGGGGGGAGTGAATAAGGGCTAGGGCGGGTGCCGGGGGGGGGTGCTTGGGGTGCCTGGGGGTGCCTGGGGGTGCCTGGGGGTGCCTGGGAGGCGAATGGGATCTGGGCATCTAGAGAGGTAGGAAGGGCATAGTGGGTCTGAAAATTAGGGAGGGTCTGAATGGCATAGAGGGGTTGAGAAGTAGCTTGAGGCTGAGAGTCAGATAAAGCTTGAGAGGGGGGGGGGGGGAGGAGGCTAGTAGGGGCAGCGGGCTGAGGGAAGAATGGAGCATAGGTGTTGGGAGTGGAAAAGAGGGTGTATTAGTCAGGGAGGGGGGGGGGAATCAAGGGTAGGTGGGAGTTTTGGAGTAGAAGATGGGAAGAGGGTGATGGGAGGAAGGGTTAGGGGGTCACAAGGTGAGGGGGTTATATGGGAGATAGGGGTGCAGAGGAGGGGTGAGAGTTGGGTGGGGGTTGGGGGTGAGGGGGAGAGGGGGAGTGGGAGCTGGGATGGAGCAGATGGAATTGAAGGCACTGAGGTAGAAGGGGTAGGGAAGTTGGAGGAGGTAGTAGGGGAGGAGGATGGGAAGGTGGTTTCGGGAGGGTATGGCTTGGCCTGATATGGTCATTGAAGGGTGCGATGTAGCAGGTTGAGCTGAGTGCAAGTGTGGAAGGGGCAGGGGAGTTGTTAGAGGTTGAAGAAAGGGGAGGTATCTGAGAGCAGAGTTGGGGAGGGTGTGACTGGGAGGTGGGGCTACTTGGAGGCCAGGGGTGTCGGTGTCGTGCAGGCCATTTCACCTTGCGGGCTATTTGTTCATCTTTCATCACATACCTCTCAATACACGTTGTAATGGACTTCGCTGCCTCTGAGTAAATGTTTGTTCTTCATTATGTAATCTTCTGCCTCTTCAATTGTACCAGAACAGGTCTATTCTAGGTACAATTGTAAGGTCCAACCCGGCGGCTGAGTTCCACCTTGTTTCCTGCCATCTCGGCCATAATACATTTCAAAATCTCATGCAATTCATGTTTTTCCATTTCTATCCTTTCTTGTCTTGAATTTGCCCAAGATTCGAATAATCCTTGGAGTATAATGGACCGTCTTCTCAGTGATTCACTCTCATGCTGGTAGGCCCTTCCCTGGATACCCCCCATTCCTCCCACACTCACTAATCCATCCCCCACTAATCCTCTGTCCCTAGCCATGCTGTTAATCCTTCCTAATTCATTTGTGAGCCGAGCACATTCACTCTCCCATTCTTCCTCGCTCTTCCTAATTTCTTTCTGAATATAGTGCAAAAGCTCTTGTTTCTGTCTCTCAACCTCGTCCTGAATTTGTTGAAATATCTCACTTTAATCCCTTAGAGCCTCCATCCAAACGCTCCTCCTCTCTACAAATTTCGCGATTAGATAGATTAGTCTACAACTCTATCCTCCTCCTCTTCCCTGCTGGTGATTGATCGTGAGGCCTTTCCTGATTTCGTCATTGTAATAAACAACCTAGCCAACAGGCGCTCCAATTACCTTGCACAAACTGCTACACAAACGGCGAGCAAGTACTCCACGCTGTGCGTCAGATAAGATAGCAGCCGGTGTGAGGTCCCGGTCGGTCACAGGTTGAGGCTAGTGAGGTCACGACCACCGCGAGGTCTGCTCTACTGATTCACAGTGCCACAAAGTGCTCAACACTTATTATCAATGGCGCTATTGCTACTTTTTTTCTTCATTTTCTTGTTGTTTGAGTCAGTTTACTAGTTATTCATTCACTTGTTTACACCATTTCACTTCTATGTAATCTGATTATTCCCTTCCAGTTCATTATTACTCAAGAGCTTCCAGACCCACTTCTGTCCACAGCGGCTGACTGACCACCACACGGTCCACACACACTGACTGTGTGTGTGTGTGTGTGTGTGTGTTGGTTGTGTGTATTCCTTAGTTGTGTGTGTGTGCGGCGTGTGCTGTGCGTGGCGTGTGTGTGGCGTGTGTGTGTGTGTGTTGTGTGTGTGTGTGGGTGTGCGTTGTGTGTGTGTGTGTGTGTGTGTGTTGTGTGTGTGTTGTGTGGTGTGTGTGTGTGTGGTGTGTGTGTGTGTGTGTGTGTGGGTGCGTGTGTGTGTGTGTGTGTGTTGTGTGGTGTGTGTGTGTGTGTGGTGTGTGTGTGTGTGTACTCACCTATATGTACTCACCTGTATGTGTCTGCAGGATCGAGCATTGACTCTTGGATCCCGCCTTTCGAGCATCAGTTGTTTACAGCAATGACTCCTATCCCATTTCCCTATCATACCTGGTTTTAAAATTATGAATAGTATTGGCTTCCACAACCTGTTCCTTAAGTGCATTCCATTTTCCCCTACTCTCACGCTAAAAGAAACTTCCTAACATCTCTGTGACTCATCTGAGTTTCTAACTTCCATCCATGTCCCCTCGTTCTGTTACTATTCCGTGTGAACATTTCGTCTATGTCCACTCTGTCAATCCCTCTGAGTATTTTATACGTTCCTATCATGTCCCCCCTCTCCTTCTTCTTTCTAGTGTCGTAAGGCATAGTTCCCCCAGGCGCTCCTCATACCCCATCCCTCGTAGCTCTGGGACGAGTCTCGTTGCAAACCTCTGAACCTTTTCCAGTTTCATTATGTGCTTCTTTGATGGGGACTCCATGATGAGGCGGCATACTCTAAGACTGGCCTCACGTAGGCAGTGTAAAGAGCCCTAAATGCCTCCTTACTTAGGTTTCTGAATGATGTTCTAACTTTTGCCAGTGTAGAGTACGCTGCTGTCGTTATCCTATTTATATGTGCCTCAGGAGATAGATTAGGTGTTACTCCACACCCAGGTCTCTTTCGCGCGTCGTCACAGGTAGGCTGTTCCCCTTCATTGTGTACTGTCCCTTTGGTCTCCTATCTCCTAGTCCCATTTCCATAACTTTACATTTGCTCGTGTTGAATTCCAGTAGCCATTTCTCTGACCATCTCTGCAACCTGTTCAGGTCCTCTTGGAGGATCCTGCAATCCTCATCTGTCACAACTCTTCTCATCAACTTTGCGTCATCCGCAAACATCGACATGTAGGACTCTACACCCGTAAACATGTCGTTAACATATACAAGAAATAGAATTGGTCCCAGCACCGATCCTTGTGGTACTCCACTTGTTACTGTTCGCCAGTCCGACTTCTCGCCCCTTACCGTAACTCTTTGGCTCCTTCCTGTTGGTAGTTCCTTATCCATGCTAGGACCTTTCCCCCTACCCCGCCTGCCTCTCGAGTTTGAATAGCAGTCTCATGTGCGGTACTGTATCAAAGGCTTTTTGGCAGTCCAGAAATATGCAGTCTGCCCAACCATCTCTGTCCTGTCTTATCCTCGTTATTTTATCATAGAATTCCAGAAGGTTTGTTAGGCACGATTTCCCTGTCCAGAACCCATGTTGATGCTTGTTCACCAAATCTAATGTTCTCCAGTGTGCAACCAGTCGTAGCCTAATTATTCTTTCCAGTATTTTACAGGGGATGCTTGTCC
>WNGS01042707.1:1876762-1888733 GCA_020271785.1 Procambarus virginalis
AAAGGAAGGTCACTACTTACCACATCATTGTGTACAGAGAATTCTGCAACTACCCCATTACGATATATTTAATTGCAGTGCCAAATGAGGCCGAGTATGTTTCGTTAAACGACTGTCCTTCAAACTGCCCTAGCCTAACACAAAGGCTTACGACGTGCTGTTAAAGTTCCGTATTGGGACTTATGCATATACGGCCGACATCAGCAAGGCATTCCTTAGGTAGGTCTTCAAGAAGAAGACCGGAACTACACAAAGTTCCTATGGATTAAGGATCCTAACGATCTGAACAGTGAATTAATCACTTCCGGTTTGCCTGTCCTTTTGGCGCCACGTCATCTCCTTTTCTGCTCCAAGCTACCTTGGATACGCACTTGAAGAAGTCCAATAGCCCAAACAAGACAGAAATTAGCAAAAACCTGTATGTGGATAATTTTCAAGGTACAACCAACAGTGAAAGTAAACTGTTGGACATATACCATGAGGCCAATCGAGAATAATGGGAGCCAATATGCCTCTCCAATCTTGGGTCTCTAACAATGAAAAATTAAATCAACTGATCTCAACTGAATTTCCCGATTACCAGGTACCCGAGATGACAAAGTACTAGTGTCGAATGGAACACGACAACAGATCAGTTGACAATCAAGTCAGTGGAGCCTGATACCACTAACTTAACAATGAGAAAATTACTATCACAAGTCAGCAAACCCTTCGACCCATTAGGACTATTAAGCCCAGTACTGATTAATGGGAAGTTGATAATACAGGAATGTTGGCAACAAAAGATAGGCTGGGATGATCTTCTAACACCTGCTCTACAAGAAAATGGCAAGGTTTAGTAAAAGATTTAAGTACCCTAGAGTCTGTCAAGTTCCCCAGGAACACAGTAGTAAATGAAAAAGACAATTAAGCTACATGTATTCTGTGATGCCTCAGGAAAGCTTATGGAACAGTAGCTTACCTGGTCACAAATGGGCAAGCCAATTTGCTCACATCAAAGGCCAGAGTGGCACCTTTAAAGAAAGATCACTGCCACAACTGGAATTAACAGCCTTACTGTTAGGAGTAAGATTGGCTCATTATTTGATCAAGGCCTTACGCCACATCCACTTTAAAGAAACAGTAGTTTGGTCAGATAATGAGGCAGTACTACAGTGGGTTAAGAACAATAACAGTAAGAATCCTTACGTGAGTAACCGCGTTAAGGAAATACGAGAGTTGTCAGCAGGGTATAAACTAAGATATGTACCCACAAAGAGAATCCAGCTGACTATCTCTCCCGAGGACTGACTTTACGGCAATTAACAAAGGCAGAGATGTGGTTCAATGGACCTCAGTGGCTAATCAGCGACCAGTGGCCTGAACAAAAGCCACAAGTCATTGTGACCAATGTTACTGTTCCCACTGAGAACCCAGAACCACCTCGGACTTTGGTAATTGATCCTACTCGGTACTCTGAACTGAACAAACTTATAGGTGTCACCCAAGTAGTGTTTGATTTTCTAAAGAAAATAGGAATCAGCATAAATTCCCTAATGCCCTAAGGTATTGGTCAAAAGAGCTCAGATCGACACATTCGGGACAGAATTTGACAATGTTCCAAAGAAGCTACAACGTGATCTGGGTCTCTGGTTAGACACTGACAATTATAACATAATCAGATGCGGCCGCTTACAGCACGCTGACATAGATTTGGAAGCAAAAAATCCAATATTGCTCCCTCGTCACCACATAGTAAGCAAACTAATTGTGTTACATATACACAATACTGCACTCTGCATGGTGGGGTATTAGATACTCTCACAGACTTAAGACAACAGTACTGGCTACCCCAAGGTAGACAGACAGTAAAATCAATAATCAAATCCTGTTGTTTGCCGGAGATACGATGCCAGAGTGTGTCCATATCCTGGCCCACCTCCACTTCCGAAAACGAGTCGTACATATTCGTCCCTTTGAGACTACAGGAGTAGATTTCACAGGAGCACTAACACTTACAGGCACTAAAGACAAGAAACCAGTAAAAGCTTACATCTGTCTTTTTACTTGTGCCACAACAAGGGCAGTCCATCTAGAAGTGACTCCCGATATGAGTGCCGAAGCATTCTTACAGGCTTTCCGCAGGTTTGCTTCACGTAGATCCTGTCCTAAGTTAATGATCTCAGACAATGGGTCCAACTTAGTGGCAGGAGAAGCATGTCTGAGGAAAATCTGGACACATCCAAAGGTACGCACAGCCCTAAATCAACGGCAGTGCCATTGGAAATTCATACCTCCCAGAGCACCATGGCACGGAGGCTTCTATGAACGCATGGTTGGTACGGTAAAACGTTCTCTACGGAAAACCCTACACCGCCAAAGATTGACCTGCAGGAGCTTCAAACAGTAGTCATAGAGATAGAAGCACGAGTCAATAACCGACCACTTACCTACCTCTCTGATGATGTTTTGCAGCGTGAACCATTAAGTCCAGCTCATTTGATGTATGGTAGACCTCTCAAAACACTTGTGTCCCTTACGGACGAGGAACCAGAGGATCCTTCATATGTCAAAGAGAGTGATTTGGTTCAACGTTTCAAACATCTATCAAGGGTGATAAGTCGGTGGAATGACGTATGGACTCGAGAATACCTTACAGCTCTGAGAGAGTATCATTACGGGGCAAACAACCCCTACAACAGAATTAACTTGAACCCTGGTGACATAGTTCTGGTGGATAGTGATGGACCACGCTCAGAGTGGCCTTTAGGTCAAATAGTCTCTGTTCATCCAGACAGCCAGGGCATCTTGAGAATAGTGAAAGTGAAATGCCGAGGCAACACTACTCTCAAAACTTTAGAGAAATTAGTTCCTTTAGAACTGGCCAGGAACGAAGACGTACAGCGACTTCCAGCACCCGATACGCCAGTACGGGACATACGTCCCCAAAGGACTGCAGCTCAACAATGTAAACTCAAATTAAAGCAGCATTATAATTCTGAAGGAGAAGAATAAAGTGATCGCAGTCCTTACCGGGACTTCGACCCGTGTTCTTCCCCCCCGGAATTATGTCGGGAAACCGACACACTCATACACAAATAGTATAGTCTTCCCTAACAGTATCCTCTTAAAATTAGAGAATGGGAGACTCCGTGACGTCATCGACGTCGCCGCAGTATTTACATTATTAAACCACTGTTCATACAACAGTTTAATGTCTAATTGAATAAAAAAGTGTTCAATAAGACTGAATATAATTATTAACACCAAAATATAGCTTGATTCCCTTGTTAACGTAAATTTAACTTAGAAGTAGAACACAATATTGGAACAACAAGGAAGCAGAGCGTCTCTTACAGACGCCACGCTGACACGAAAACAATAACAATGGGTGCTCGTGTGTGTTGTGATAATGGCCACACAGGATAGACCTACTCTGCCTTAAGAACTGCCATAGCAACATCACTACTACAAATGAGAGCACTCCAGTATCCGTCTTACCAAGTATTTGTTTATTATTCTAGTGCACTGATTAATATCCAAATGGTATTGGCGGTCATGATATATGAACAACACCCACCATGTACGTGTACCCCATTTTACAGCCCTCACATACCATGTTATACCTGTATTGATATGTTTAGGGAAATGTACTAACTCCTTGCATCCCAAACAGGTAAATTGTGACTTGGAACAGCAAGTAGCTGAGCAGTAGAACTATGTACATGTACCTAGCTGTTGCCAGCCTTGAAGGCCTCCACAGCCGCCATTGGCACCATGAGGCACAGGGCCACACCCACATAGATGCTAACATGACACAGCCTTAGCGGGCCCTTACTACAGGCTCAGATAAGGCCATTCTAGTTATTGTAGTAGTAGTATTCATAACTAGTAATAATTGTTGAAATAATAGTAGATTAGACCACCATATGTGGTATGATAAAATAATATAATTAAACTTAGGTAAACAATTTGTAGTTTAAGAAGGAGCCATTACAAAGTGGTTTAAGCTACAAATTGTCCCCCCCAATTTGTGTGAGATTAATTTCAGGCAGTTTTAACAAGTACATACAGTCCACTCAATTTCTTACCTACTAAGAAAAAATAAGATAAACTTTAATTTATTGAAGTCAATTAAAAGGAGATATACTGCCTGGAGTTTTTACCACAATATATATATATTATTAATATATATATATATATATATATATATAATATATATATATATATTATTATAAGAATGGTCCTGGGGACCATTCAGTGTTCACACACACACACACACATATATATATATATATATATATAATATATATATATATAATATTATATATATATATATATATATATAATGTTGTGAATATGACCGAAAGGGTAAGATTAACATTCTAACACGAATCTTCTGATATTCTTTCGTTTCCTCACTGTCAGGGTAATTGAAAAATAATTCTCCAAAATAAATTTTTTACATTTTTATTTTTATCTGATGCCTAGAAGCGTTTCGTAAGGCTTCTTACATTTTTAAAGACTTGGTTTACACATAACATACATCTTGCTTTTTATTTGCTTTGGGTGAGGTGATATGACAAAGGTTTGGGTGATGTGGGGTATTAATTGGGTATGAAAGGCATAAGAATGAAAGTAACTGCAGAAGGCCTATTGGCCCATACTTTCTCTTGTTGCTTCTATGTTGGTTCGGGGTCTTGAAGTGGGTAAAATAAAGTTATGCGTTAATTGGCTGTTGATTGCTGGTGTTGACTTTTTGATGGGTAGTGCCTCGCTGATGTCGAGTGTCCTGCTATCGCTGTATCTATCAATGATTTCTGTGTTGTTTGTTATGATTTCTCTGGTGATGGTCTGGTTTTGAGAAGAGATTATATGTTCCTTGATGGAGCCCTGTTGTTTGTGCATTGTTAAACGCCTAGAAAGAAACGTTTTTGTCTTGCCTATATAATGAGTTCTTTGGGGCTTACAGTCCCTCAAGTGGGCATATGAAGGCATAGATGATGTTGGCTTCCTTCAAGGGCGTTCTGCTTGGTATCTGGAGAGTTTTTCATGAGTAGGTTGGCCGTTTTTATGATCTTGTAGTAAATTGTCAATTGTATTTTCTGATTTTTGTCTGTAGGGATAACGTTCCTATTAATAATATCTTTCAGAACACTTTCTGCCATTTTATGTGCCTTCAAAAAGAAGTTCCTGTAAAACAATCTAATAGGGGGTATAGGTGTTGTGTTAGTTGACTCTTCAGAGGTTGCAAGACGTTTCACCTTTCTTTTTATGACGTCTTCAACATAACCGTTAGAGAAGCCATTGTTGATTAAGACCTGCCTTACCCTGCAGAGTTCTTCATCGACTTGCTTCCATCCTGAACTGTGACTGAGAGCCCAGTTGACCTAAACATTGACAACACTCCTCTTGTACCTGTCTTGGCAGTTACTATTGGCATTGAGGCACTTTCCTGTGTTTGCTTCCTTACTGTAGAATGCAGTGAGGAAGCCTCAGTTCCTTTCCGTGACTGTTACATCTAGAAAGGGCAGCCTTCCATCATTCTCCATCTTGTAAGTGAAACTTAACACAAAATTCTGCTTGAATGCATCCTTCAGCTGCTGCAGAAGTCTGACATCAGGTACCTGCATAAAAATGTCGTCAACGTACCTGCAGTACACTGTGATCACTCATTCCTAAGGGTGCATCCAACTTAACTTTTCTTATATCCCACTCATTTAAGGTAAATATCAGATCAAACATGGCTGGTTCATCTTCTCCTCTCATTCTTGTTGGTTCCTTGATGTGCTGGCTTAGAAAGTTTCTTGTTGCTTCGTCCAGCAGCTTAGCTCTCCATGAATCTGGTCCTCCATGTCGGTCTCTGTTCTCCCAATCTTTCTTCCCGTGGTTGAAGTCTCCCATGATTAGTGGTCCAGATCCATTCCTGCTAGCGAGAGAAGATGCTCTCTCTATTGTGTTAATGGTGGCCATGTTGTTTCTGTCATATTCCTGTCTGGGTTTTTCTGCCATTTGGTGGTGGGTTATACAAGACTACGACTATTTTTTTTGTCCTCCAGTTGCTATGGTACCTGTTATGTAGTCACTAAAACCTTCACAGCCCTGAATAACCATCTCCTCAAAACCCCAGCCATTTGTTACCAGCAGAGATACACCACCACCTCCTCTTCCTTCTCTCTCTTTTCCTCACAACACAGTAGTCCTGTGGAAACACTGCACTGTTATGGTTTTCGTTAGCTTTGTTTCTGTGAGTGCAATTGTGTCTGGGTTTTCTTCAAGTACCCATTCTCCAAGTTCATTTGCTTTATTTGTAATCCCATCTATGTTAGTGTACACGTTACGGTATCGACACCTTCATTGGAGTATGAAGTGCCGATTTTAGCGCCATCTATGGGTCGGCACTCCAGTTCCCCTGGCATTGGACGCTACGGGGACAACACCATCTATTAGTGGTGGTGTAGCAGCGGCAAATGGCTGCAGTTTCCTGCCTTAGTTAGAAAGAGAGGTCGTTGTGGATGACCTCTGGTGGGTGGTGTGTCACAATCAGCACCATCTAGGTTGTGGCTACAAGTCACAATATCAACTCCCTGGTGAACGAGTGCTACCTCATGGTTTCCACAGTCTACTGTCCATCTAATTAATGATGTTTTATGTCCACAGAGGTGACATGTGGAGGCGGCTGTACTGAGCAAGGCAGTTTACCTTGGGCAGTCCACGAACCCTTAGCTTGGTCCTGCAAGAAGACTAAGTAAGCCACTGTCGATCTGAGCAGTGTGTGTTAGCTGCTGATATGCGCAGTGTTGGTGAAGATGGGCGTGCCCGGGATTGGCAATTAAGGGTTACGGAAGACAGTGATGTGCCTATTGGGAGCTGCTGCTAGCAAGCTGCTAGAGGCTTCTGCCAGGGTGTTCGCTACCCCTGTATGAGTTGGTTTGGGACCCCCCCTGTCAGCGTGTTGCTGAAGCCCTCTGCCAGTAAGTAGCTGGGGAGAGAAGGTGGGGTGTAGGCGCACCGTGATACTGTGTGGGTGGACTGGCCCATGTAGAAGGTGAACTCGCCAGTGTTTGCTAATAACGAGTGGACAAGGTACTGGGACTGTGGAAGCACTAGAGTTGATGAACACTGATAACGTATCAGTGAAAGACTCTGTTGTAAATAAGTGTAAATAAATTTTAATATTAATATATATAGTGGTGAAAGGAATCGCATATTGTTTATCCCCCCTTATTCTTTATTATGCTATACAGCCAGTTCTTGAAGGCTTACTATCGACTTGGGGTCGGATACAGAAAAAGAGGTTATAACTCGGGCTCAGAGGCCCGAAACTGTTCAACACGCTTCAGCTACACATAAGGAGCATAACTGGCCGACCCCTCACAGTGTTCAAGAGAGAACTTGACAGACACCTCCAAAGGATTCCTGATCAACCAGGCTGTGACTCATACGTCAGGATGCGAGCAGCCACATCCAACAGCCTGATTAACCAGTCCAGCATCGAGGAGGCCTGGTCGACGACCGGGCCGCGGGGTCGTCGTATCAAGAACATCAAGAACCCAGTTACTGGCCCATAATGACCGTAATAGTACATAGCCTTAAAGCTCACTTTCTTCTGTCCCTTCTCATGTCCCCATCTTGATGAGCGTTCTGCTGATGGGGGAAGCTGTTCGATGGGTGTGAGGATTTGTGGGGTGGATAACGGAGTCTCAGAGGATACTGGAATGAGGGGTGGGGGGTCAAGTGAAGGGGGGGGGTACAGGGAGGGTATGGGATGAAGGGGGAGGGAGGACAGAGAGGGAAAGGGAGAGGGGGGGACATAGCGGGAGTAGGGGAGGGGAAGCAGGGTGGAAATGGGGGTGAGGGGGAGGGAGAGTTGGCCGAGCATTTGAGTGGGGGGGGGGGGGGGCAGGGAGGGTTCGGTGTTCGGTGTATACTCACCAAATTGTACTCGCCTAGTTATGTTTGCGGGGGTTAAGCTTTGTCTCTTTGGTCCCGCCTCTCAACTGTCAGTCAACTGGTGTACAGATTCCTTAACCTACTGGGCTCTATCATATCTATATTTGAAACTGTGTATGGGGTCAGCCTCCACCACATCACTGCCTAGTACATTCCATTTATTAACTACTCTGACTGAAAAAATCTTTCTAATGTCTCTGTGGCTCATCTGGGTACCAAGTTTCCACCTGTGTCCCCTGTTTGTGTCCCACCCGTGCTGAAGAGTTTGTCGTTGTCCACCCTGTCAATTCCCCAGAAAATTTTGTAGGTGGTTATCATATCTCCCCTTACTCTTCTGTTTTCCAGGGACGTGAGGTTCAACTCCTATAGCCTTTCCTCGTAGCTCATACCTCTCAGTTCTGGGACGAGCCTGGTGGCATACCGCTGAATCTTCTCTAACTTTGTCCTGTGTTTAACTAGGTATGGACTCCAAGCTGGAGCTGCATAATCCACGATTGGTCTGACATAAGTGGTATACAGGGTTCTGAACGAATCCTTGCACATGTTTCTAATGGCAGTTCTTATGTTGGCCAGTCTAGCATATGCCGCTGATGATATTCTTTTGATGTGGGCCTCTGGGGACAGGTTCGGTGTGATATCACCCCCCAGATCTTTCTCTCTATTTGACTCTTGCAGGATTTCACCTTCCAGAAGATACCTTGTGTTCAGCCTTCTGCTCTCTTCGCCTAATTTCATTACCTTACACTTTCCTGAGTTGAACTTTAGCAGCCATTTTCTAGACCATTCCTCCAGTTTATCCAGATCATCCTGTAGTCTGTCTATCTTCATCCATCTTGATTCTTCTCATAATTTTTGCATCATCAGCAAACATTGAGAGGAACGAGTCTATACCCTCCGGAAGATCGTTTACATATATAAGAAACAGGATGGATCCAAGTGCTGAGTCCTATGGGACTCCGCTGGTGACATCTCGCCACTCTGATGTCTCCCCCCCTCACCGTTACTCGCTGTTTCCTGTTGCATAAGTACTCCCTTATTCACTGGAGCATCTTCCCTTTTACTCCTGCCTGTTGATCCAACTTTTTGAACAGCCTTTTATGCAATTTATGGAGTACTGTGTCAAAGGCTTTCTGGCAGTCCACGAAAATGCAGTCGGCCCACCCTTCTCTTTCCTGCCTAATTTTTGTTGCCTGTTCATAGAACTCTATTAAACCTGCGAGGCACGATTTACCATCTCTGAATCCATGTTGGTGGTGCGTTACAAAGTTATTTCCCTCCAGATGCTCTACGAGCCTTTACTTCACGATCTTCTCCATCACCTTGCATGGTATACAAGTTAGGGAAACTGTCCTGTAGTTCAGTGCCTCTTGCCTGTCACCCTTCTTGTATATTGGGACTATGTTAGCTGTCTTCCAACTTTCTGGTAGGTCTCCTGTTTCCAGTGTCCTGTTATATACCATAGAGTGTGGCACACTTAGTGCTTCTGCACCTTCCTTTAGTATCCATGGAGAGATTCTGTCAGATCCAACAACCTTTGTCACATCCAGCTCCAGCAGACACCTTTTGATCTCATCATTGGTGAGGTCATATTCCTCCAAGGTTGCTTGGTTTGCCTCCTCCTCATTTAGTGCAGGGGCTTCTCCTTGTTCTGTTGTGAAGACCTCCTGGAATCTCTTGTCGAGTTCTTCATACACCTCCATGTCATTCTCTGTGTATCTGTTCTCCCCTTTTTTCAATTTCATCACTTGTTCCTTCACCGCAGAAGAAAATGTATATATGCTGGTTAGCATTGTAAATGTGTGGCCTCGTCTGTGGTAGAAAAAAAAAGCTGTTTTCCACCTGAAGCGGCTGTGGAGAAGCTTTGGTTGGGTCTTGGCTTTACTCGCTATGTCATTTTCATACTGTCTCTCTGCTTCCTTCCTCACTCTGAGGTATTCATTTCTGGCCCTCTGGTATTTCTCCCTACTCTCCGGTATTCTGTTATTTCTGTAGTTTCTCCATGTTGTTTTACTCAGTTGCTTCGCTACCTTGCATTCCTTGTGAACCATGGGTTTTTCTATTGTTTTTCGTTTTTCTCCTTTTAGACCAGGATAAACCTGTCTGCAGCTTCCTGGCACTTCTAGGTGACAAAATCCATCATATCCTGCACATTCTTGTCTCTAAGTTCTGTTTCCCCATGATATTCCCCTTAGGAAGTTCCTCATCTCGTCATATTTTCCTCTTCGGTAATTTAGTCTTTTCCCCTCCGATCCCATCCTTGGATAGGTTATCCCTACCTCCACCAAGTATTCAAAAGTCAGTACAATGTGGTCACTCATTCCTATGGGGGCTTCAACTTTGACTTCCTTATTTCTGACTCATTCAGGGTGAATATCAAGTCGAGTCTAGCTGGTTCATCATTGCCTCTCACTCTTGGAACCAGCATGTCAGGGAACCCACTCGTGTGGGTTCCCTGACATGCTGGCTCAGAAAGTTCCTTGTTGCCACTTCCAAGAGTTTAGCTCTCCATGTATCTGCACCACAATGTGGGTCCCCATTCTCCCAGTCTATCTTTCCATGGTTGAAATCGCCCATGATTAAGAGTCTTGAGCCATTCATGCAGGCAACTGAAGCTGCTCTTTCTATTATATTATTGATTGCCATGTTGTTCCTATCAAACTCCTGTCTGGGTCTTCTGTCATTATGGGGAGGGTTTGTGTGTGTGAGTGTGTGTGTGTTTGAATTTTCAGCATTGTGTCTACAGAATCAAGCTATTAGCTCTTGGAGACCGCATTTCTAAACAATCTATTTTTCCTATTATATATTCTGCATATATTTCTCTAACATACTCGCGCGTGCACACATCCAAAGGAAGCAGCCCGTAGCAGGTGTCTAACTCCCAGGTACCTATTTACTGCTAGGTGAACAGACGCACCAGGGTAAAGAAAATGCCCATTTGTGTCTTTCTCGGCCGGGGATCGAACCCGACCTTTAGGACTACGAATCCCGAGAGCTATCCACTCAGCTGTGAGGCCCTAGAGAACGAGGGGAGGGAGGAGAGAGGAGAGAGGAGGAGAGAGAGATGGTGATGAGAGACGAGACGAGAGAGAGAGACGAGAGAAGATGAGAGTGAGCACCCGAGAGAGAGGCAGAGAGAGGAGAGAGAGAGAGAGAGAAGGAGAGAGAAAGAGAGAGAGGAGGAGAAAGAGGGAAAGAGAGAGAGAGGAGAGAGAGAGAGAGGGAGAGAGAGAGAGAGAGAGAGGAGACAGAGAGGAGAGATGGACATCAAAGTTAACCCAAGCGTAACTCCAGGAGGACACAATCGAACAACGTCAGCAGCATTCCTTTCACTGGTGAAGGTCAGAACATCATTCAGGAACCTATATAAGGAGGCATTTAAAACACTGCATACCACCTATGTGAGACCAGGTCCTTCAACATGCAGCCTCCCCCCCTTCCCACCCTGGAGCTCCCTGATTTAACAAAATCCACATTAATCAACGTGGGACAGGTAGAGCGGGTACAAGAATTTCGTCCTCAGTATTACGAAGAATGCTTCATGAAAAAACCTAAGACCTCGACCTAACGTGTCTAGGTCGAGACCTGGCACCTACACTCCCCCAGCCGTCCTCCAAACAGACCCCGAAGTGATTTCCGTTCACCTGCAACGCCCTGTTTATGAATGAAAAACGGTTTACACACGACTCACACATGATTTCCTCCTAAACACATTCCGGAACAAAGTGCTTCACTGTTCCGAATCTTGTTCGAACCACAACTCTGTAAATGATTCACACCACAACAGCAAATGAAATAATCGCCAACTGAACTTAAACACCTACCTAACCTAACCAATGCCTATTACATGCACAAAATGCTAAGATATTAATATTAATTTATATTTGAGAAAAGTCCCGTCTTTGATATGAACAGGCATGTTAAAATTTTATGAATGCGTGCTGTGGGGTCAACCCGCTGGGTGTATATGGACTTGAGTCGAGGACGGTTCACTTCCCACCCCCCCCCCCCCCCACACACACACACACACCACAGATGAGGT
>WNGS01042707.1:1895683-1909988 GCA_020271785.1 Procambarus virginalis
CAGCTGTGTACTCACCTAGTTGTGCTTGCTGGGGTTGAGCTCTGGCTCTTTGGCCCGCCTTTCAACGTCAATCAACTGATGTACAGGTTCCTGAGCCTACTTGCTCTTATCAATCTACATTTGAAATGTGTGTGTGTGTGTGTGTTATGTACACGCATTCACATAATCACACATACTTACACACACATTTTAGTCAAGAAGCACCTATTGGACCTGAATGTGAGAAAAGCTGTTGGGCCGGATGGAATCTTACCATGGGTATTGAAAGAGTGTGCAGGAGCACTTTGCTTGCCACTCTCCATAGTGTATAGTAGGCCACTGGAAACGGGAGACCTACCAGAAATATGGAAGACTGCTAATGTAGTACCAATATACAAAAGGGTGACAGACAAGAGGCACTGAACTACAGGCCAGTGTCCTTAACTTGTATACCATGCAAGGTGATGGAGAAGATTGTGAGAAAAAACCTAGTAACACATCTGGAGAGAAGAGACTTCGTGACAACCCATCAACATGGGTTCAGGGAGGGTAAATCTTGCCTTACAGGCTTGATAGAATTCTACGATCAGGTGACAAAGATTAAGCAAGAAAGAGAAGGATGGGCGGACTGCATTTTTTTTGGACTGTCGGAAAGCCTTTGACACAGTACCCCATAAAAAGTTGATGCATAAGCTGGAGAAACAGGCAGGAGTAACTGGTAGGGCGCTCCAGTGGATAAGGGAGTACCTAAGCAATAGGAAGCAGAGAGTTACAGTGAGGGGTGAGACCTCAGAATGGTGTGAAGTCACCAGTGGAGTCCCACAGGGCTCTGTACTTGGACCTATCCTGTTTCTGATATACGTAAATGATCTCCCAGAGGGTATAGACTCATTCCTCTCAATGTTTGCTGACGACGCCAAAATTATGAGAAGGATTAAGACAGAGGAGGACAGCTTGAGGCTTCAAGAAGACATGGACAAGCTGCAGGAATGGTCGAACAAATGGCTGTTAGAGTTTAACCCTAGCAAATGTAATCAAATGAAGATAGGGGTAGGAAGCAGGAGACCAGATACAAGGTATCATTTGGGAGATGAAATATTTCAAGAGTCAGAGAGAGAGAAATACCTGGGGGTTGATATCACGCCAGACCTGTCCCCTGAAGCTCATATCAAGAGGATAACATCAGCAGCATATGCCAGATTGGCTAACATAAGAACGGCCTTTAGAAACTTGTGTAAGGAATCTTTCAGAACATTATATACGACATATGTCAGACCAATCCTGGAGTATGCGGCTCCAGCATGGTGTCCATATCTAGTCAAGCATAAGACTAAACTGGAAAAGGTTCAAAGGTTTGCCACCAGACTAGTACCCGAGCTGAGAGGTATGAGCTACGAGGAGAGACTACGGGAATTAAACCTCACTTCGTTGGAAGACAGAAGAGTTAGGGGGGACATGATCACCACATTCAAGATTCTGAAGGGAATCGACAGGGTTGATAAAGACAGGCTATTTAACACAAGGGGCACACGCACTAGGGGACACAGGTGGAAACTGAGTGCCCAAACGAGCCACAGAGATATTAGAAAGAACTTTTTTAGTGTCAGAGTGGTTGACAAATGGAATGCATTAGGAAGTGATGTGGTGGAGGCTGACTACATACACAGTTTCAAGTGTAGATATGATAGAGCCCAATAGGCTCAGGAACCTGTACACCTGTTGATTGACGGTTGAGAGGCGGGACCAAAGAGCCAGAGCTCAACCCCCGTAAGCACAACTAGGTGAGTACAACTAGGTGAGTACACACACACACACATACGCACTCACGCACGTACCTCAGGCAAGCTAAACATATCCCTAAGTACGACTGTGATTAGTCAACAAGTATCTTTCCATTTCTCTTTACATGACCATGAAAAATTTAATTTACTAAAAGGATGGTAATTACACATAAAAATTCCCTCCCTTTCATCAATGGTTGTCATTGTGTGTCAAGTTAAGAATTATGAATATTGCATTATAGACATTATGCGTATATTTAGGAATAATGAATAATATGTATATTCTCCGGCCAATATTTATCTGCCTCTGCAAGCCGTATTGCTCACTGAACCTCGGAGTTATGATTGTTTTATGCCCGACGTTGCAGATTTGCACCATCCATTGCTGTCTGTAATTTATAGCTTGACCTGGCTATATCTAACTTAAAGCTCATCCGAACTCTTTTAGTTGAAGTTATCCCTGCACATCTCTTAACTATTACAGTTACAGCCCCGCTCCTGTGCCAGGTAAGGTAACTACAGGCTCACGACTGCCCGTGCTACTTGCAGCTTTGTGTTCCGAGTCGCTGTATCTAAAACAACAACAACAATCTTTACTATTAGCCAATCCCTGATGAGCTCTTGAAGCTAACCCCGATTATATTTTGCTAGTTTATTATTCTGATCATGTCTTTAGTGACCCTGGACTAATCTTGCGACTTTCCACAGGTTCGTATCCCACACAGTGGCTGGGTGCCCCGACGGCTACATGCAGATCGAGGAGCTGAGTCGCCCGCTGAATGCCGGGTACTGGTGCGGGGCCTCTTGGGGCCATAACGTCTACTACTCTGAGACTTCCGCTGTTACCGTCATGCTTCGGGTCTTCAACCGCCTCGAGGAAGATCCGAAGGCCAACCCAGCTGCATATTTACCACAGGAGTCCATCATGTTGAAGCTCTCCTACCGCTTCTTCCGGAAAGAGCGTGCTATACTGCGCTATGGGGCACCCTATAACCCTAGTTATCGCGGTGAGGATATCCCTAACTCGTTCTGTGACAAAAACTTCGAAAACTGTGACAAAAAGAACTGTAAGATACAGTCGCCTAACTACCCGGGCCTGTATCCACGTAATTTAACGTGCCACTATCATGTGCGGCAGACGCGAGTGCCAGATGGTAAACTGCCACTCATCCGTGTGTTCCAGCGGAACCCGCATCTTATATACATCAAGGACCGTAATGCACCGCATCTCTCACGGGAACGCCAAATGCGAGTGGGTTCGGCATGCCACGTGCTACACGATTACCTCGTGGCCTTTGATGGCAGCACCACGCTTGCAGCTGTGCTAGCCACTTTCTGTAAGGGTGGAGCCCCTCTGTCAGGCATCACTTCCAGTGGGCCCGACCTTTTCTTAGTCTTCCATGCTTCGCCCTTTGATTTCCCTTTCCAGGACTCGCCACGACGGCGTACCTTCGGTTTTGAACTGGATGTTGAAGTCGAATTTGTTGATCGGGAATCGACGGCGTATGTGCGTCGTGGAGGGACGTGCGACTATATGGTGAGCAGCCGCGGGCAGAGAAGTGGGTACCTGCAGGCGCCAGCTCACTCTCTGCTGCCCAATACTACCTGCACCTGGCGGTTGCTGGCGGCCACATCAGAAGTAGTGTGGCTCTACTTTCTCCACTACCGTCATGTGGTACATGCGGAGATGCCACCCCCTGCCCAGTGCACCAACACCCTCACAATCCTCGATGGAGATCCCACTGGAGCCCACATCCCGAACACATATACGGGTTCGATGTCTTTCAGCAGAACAATGATCTGTCTGGCCTGGGAGATAATAATTCCAGTGCGACAACACGACTTGGAAAGTTCTGCCGGCCTGAGCGGCTGCCTCGGGTGTGCAGTGGTGTGCACGCTCCAGGGCCGCATGCAGCACCTTGCTCACCAGTTGAGAGTTATGTCTCCAAGTCATCAGCGCTGACTCTTTCCCTGAGATATGCTGCTGGGACTGCACCTGCACATGTGGAGTTTTTAGCTCGTTATGAGTTTGTAGACAAGCGACAGTGGGGCTTAGCTACCTCTGGTGGAGGGGTGTGTGACCGAACCTTCACTCTCCGGCCTGATGGACTTTTTGCTTCGCCACGAGACGTTTTCTTGTTTGGGCGAGGAGGATCCAGGCGACTGAAGTGCATCTACACGTTTCTGGCAGAGCCATACCAGCGTATTTCTCTGCGCATTATTCGCTCGCGCATGGGCTCTCTGTGCACCACTGTGTTCCGCCAGTCGTCACTACGATACGAGTGTTCCCATGGCGGGGCAGCCCGTGAACCAGCCATCTGGGTGACGGAGGAGCCATGGGAGGGCGTCCCACTCACTCGTGCATGCCTCTGTAATACATACCACACTCGCCCCTTCTCCTTAGTATCCTATACCAACAAGATCAAGATCGTGCTGAGTGTGCCATACATGACAGCTGCTCATGATTACACGGACTTCTTCTTCGAAGGTGAATACACAATCTTCGATGTCGGTGTTGAGTGTGACGAGACGACTAGACGACTTTCTGGTCGCCATGGCAACTTTACAGTGGGGGTTGGTCGCAGCAACCATTGCTCCAGCCTCCCACGCCTCGTTACAGCTAACGATGGCTCTTTCCTCTTCCTCCGCGTCGAGGGTCATCGCGCCACGGAAACCAACTGTGACGTGTCATCACGTATCAATGTGTATGCAGCAGAAGGCGTGTCGCCACTTGCCTCTATATGCCCAGTCTCTCGACAGGCGACGTCAACACATGTGTTCAGCAGCGGCTGGCGGGGTATGGATTTACCTCTGCTGGATCACCATAACAGAAACACTTGGATGAATGGCAGTACATCAGACACCCACCACCATCACCCACAGCAGCATGGGAGACACCCGGGAGAACGACAGCGTGAGACGAGAGACCTTTTGGTGGAATATGTAGGCAACTACACGGGAAGGTTCTTGGTGACCTGGGTGGGAGTGTGGCGACCCCTCCAGACAGCGCCCCTCTCCCCTGCCGGCGCTGATATGTGCCCTCACCGCTGCCCAGAGATTCAGGCATGTCTACCTGTAGAACTTTGGTGTGATGGTGACAACCACTGTCCTTCAGGAATGGATGAGGGAGCAGCTGCTTGTGGATTCCTTGCTGCATTACCTTGGGTGTATTTAGCTGCAGGAATCATCCTCCTTATGTCACTAGTGGCACTGTTAGTTGCAGTGATCATTCACCGGCGAAGAACGCTGGCAGTGAAGGCAGTGGCGACCGCGGTGGTGGAGAACAACAGTCATGGCATAAAGAGCACAACGCACGATTTGCTACTGCCACCGGAAAAAGAGTCGTGGTGACAACGCGCCCCGTCTGGTGATGTCGTCTGTGTTGACTACGAAACAACTGTGTAGGGGTCTCTGTTCAGGCGATGCCCTCTGCAACAGCGAAGCCTTGAAATTATGCATAGCAAAGACCACAGATGCAATAGGTTTTACATGGACAGCCTCGGTCATGTTAAACCAGGAAAGTACAAGAGATGCATCCAAGTGTGGTAATGAGCTCCACGGTACCACAAGCTGAGGCTTCCGGATCTGTAAGATCACCTGCTGCTTGTAGCGAGCTCACCAGTGCAAACGTAAGGAAAAACCTCTGCAATGCATCATATTGGTGCGATGGAGATTCTTTGAGCAGTGCCACAGACATGGGAAGACCTTACTTTGGTCTTTGTGTTGGTAGTGTATAACTGCTAGGTGTTGGGCCTGGTGTTGATGGTAAATGGCTGAAAAATTATGGGCGTGTTATGGCTTCAGGATTATTAAATATGCCTGAACATTATGGTCTCTAAGATGATGATCGAAGACACATCCTTGTGTTGCTGGTGATAGTGAAACTTTACAGTGCTTGTGCTGGCGACGAAGGATTGAAAGGTGCTACAAAGTAACGCTCTCACAGGCTGCATGCGTTAGTTTACCAGACCAGCAAACTTGTCGGTTTGTATGTGAGTGCCACAGGAGTGACGATTACCGGCAGGGGGCCCTCTGTGCGACCTGTGCACGTCTGCACAACGAAAGCGGACCCTCTGTGCAGTCTTGGAAGGAACAGAAGTGACCGCCTCGGCGCACAAGCTACACAGACAGCATTGAACTGACGGGGCGACAGCGTGCCTGATTTGGTGACCAGACGGCAAATGTCACCTTCATATCTGTACATATTTACTCTGTTACGTATTTTGAGCAGTGCTGCTGTTTCCCTGAGCAGTTGGTTGTTGTGAGCACCTTGAAGTAATGAGCAGTAACCGTGAGTCGATGAATGAAGATGTGTACACTGTGAACAACTGGTAGGTATGACGAGGTGGTTCTTGCAAGTAGTTACCATGTGGTGGAGGTGGTAGGCAGGTGCACGTGTGCTTGTTTTGAATGATTACTATGAGGTAGTGATTCTTGTGAGCACGTGTGTGGGTGGTTGTGAGAGAGACGTGTGAGGGTGGTGGTTGTGAGAGTGATGTGTGAGGGTGGTGGTTGTGAGAGTGACGTGTTAGGGTGGTGGCTGTGAGAGAGACGTGTGAGGGTGGTGGTTGTGAGAGAGACGTGTGAGGGTGGTGGTTGTGAGAGAGACGTGTGTGGGTGGTGGTTGTGAGAGTGATGTGTGAGGGTGGTGGTTGTGAGAGAGACGTGTGTGGGTGGTGGCTGTGAGAGAGACGTGTGAGGGTGGTGGCTGTGAGTGACGTGTGAGGGTGGTGGCTCAAGGGTGGCTCACATCCCTTCTAACACAAAACAGCTCCGTGGCGCCAAACTGGCAATCTAAACATTTCTTTTTGATCAGCAAACCAAACACATAAAACCTTCACCATCTGCTTAAAGAATACACTTGTTATAAAATTCGTAGCTATATATTTCAATAGAAAATTAACTTATGAACATGAAACTGTTCAATGAATACATTAGTGAACCGTTAGTGTTAACATTGGCAGGTGAACAGTTGAGATAGTTTGGCTGTGAGTGAGGACGTGAGAGAGGGAGGGGGAGGGGGTTAAACCGTTGTTCATTGTGTGATTGTGTGGGTGATGAACAATGTCTCGTAGTGTGGTTGTGGGGGGGGGGGATGAACAATGTCTCGTAGTGTGGTTGTGTGGGGGGGGGGGATGAACAATGTCTCGTAGTGGTGTTCACGTGGTGGAATGTTTCAAGATATCTTGTAGAACATTTGTACATTTTATATTTGATAATAAAATAAATCATTGCAGATAGAGTTTTAATTTTTTCCTACATGGCATCTATAATCTATGTTGCCATCAGCCCAAACGATTACGGGACATCTATAATCTATGTTGCCATCAGCCCAAACGATTACGGGACATCTATAATCTATGTTGCCATCAGCTTCCACATATGTAAGGCATCTCAATAATCTATGTTCTGGACGGATTGGGTAGGAAGCCTACTCCTATAAAATAAAATAGTTCGAAGCCTGGCACATGGGGGAGTGACAAGACCCTTCATACAATTAAACCAATTAAGTGGAAATAGTAAAAGTTAAAATTTCCAAAACAAAATTTAACATAAATGCCACCTAAATCTACCACCAGAAAGCTACACAGAGATCTTGTATCTGAACTTAACATCCAGTCAGTCATCTTTATTTCAATTCAATTCTCAATATGAATATGGATATTCGGTCCCATTGGCGAAGAATCATGGGGTCTGAAACAGTGATAATTGTCTTCAGTCATTTAATCTAAGTTGCTACTTGTCAGCGCCTACACTCGCGTGTGTAACTGTTCGGGTCACAATGTTGGCATAACCTTGAACTTAATACTGTGGTATACTAAAACTTTAATTATCTTAAGAATTTGTTACATAGCTACGATGTAATAAAATTATAATTATCCCATTATCATCCTAATGATAAAATGATTCCTTATATTAGGCAGATAAATTATGTACAGCGCCAGCTGATTATAGCCGGCAACGTTGCCACGTCGATGGAGAAAATTCATGTTTTAATATAACACACAAATTACTACAACTCATCTACAACAAGCGTAAACTCTTAACTCTTAACAACAAAGGAAAATCAAACCGAAGAAAAACAGAGATGTCTGGAAAAAAAATATTGGTAAGGAGTTTTCTGGTCCACCCACGACATCTGTGCCTCTTGTCAATCATGGTGGGTTTTAGACGGTATTCCCTCACCGGGTTCTGTGGCCAGGAGCCCTACTCAAGGTCATCGTTGTCATAGACGACCTTGCAACACCTCCCGGCATAGACGACCTTGCAACACCTCCCACCATAGACGACCTTGCAACACCTCCCGCCATAGACGACCTTGCAACACCTCCCGCCATAGACGACCTTGCAACACCTCCCGCCATAGATGACCTTGCAACACCTCCCGCCATAGATGACCTTGCAACACCTCCCGCCATAGATGACCTTGCAACACCTCCCGCCATAGATGACCTTGCAACACCTCCCGCCATAGATGACCTTGCAACACCTCCCGCCATAGATGACCTTGCAACACCTCCCGCCGTAGATGACCTTGCAACACCTCCCGCCATAGATGACCTTGCAACACCTCCCGCCATAGATGACCTTGCAACACCTCCGCCATAGATGACCTTGCAACACCTCCCGCCATAGATGACCTTGCAACACCTCCCGCCATAGATGACCTTGCAACACCTCCCGGCTCGCCATAAGAGTCACAGGTCTCATAAAGGAAGACTTGTGTACTGTGTGAGACCTCACTCTGACCTTACCTCTCTTGGCAGCTATTTTTTTGCTTTTAATTTTAGTCGTCTTGCTGGAGCCTCAAGTTGATGAACACCTGCCCATATCTCCCACACATCTGACCTCATCAGCCAGGTATACTGATGAGCTGGTATCTTCCACACACCTGACCCCATCAAGCAGAGGTCTGGACGACACACCTGAGTGAGGACTAAGGTGTCCCGCGAGGCGCCAGCTGCCCCCCCCCCCACACACAGACGTCGTATAATACTGAGCATAATTATCCTGACATTAAACAAACTCTAACATAATCACCTGCAATCTTATTCCAAAATATCATTGTATAAATTTTCGAACTTTTGGGGAGAAAAATAGGCAACTATCTTCTTGAGGTTATCTTGAGATGATTTCGGGGCTTTTTTTTTCGTGTCCCCGCGGCCCGGTCCTCGAGCAGGCCTTCACCCCCAGGAAGCAGCCCGTGACAGCTGACTAACACCCAGGTACCTATTTTACTGCTAGGTACAGGTGCATAGGGTGAAAGAAACTCTGCCCAATGTTTCTCGCCGGTGCCTGGGATCGAACCCAGGACCACAGGATCACAAGTCCAGCGTGCTGTCCGCAACTGAATATGCAACTGAAAACTTCGAGTCACTTTTGGGTGTGAGTTTTCAGTTATATATATATATATATATATATATATATATATATATATATATATATATATANCTCCCCCCTCCCAGTCCATCCTAATGCCAGCAAGGTCACCAGAGGCGACCCGAGGCACCACCTCAGCTGGTAGACCAATGTGCTCCCCCTACAGGAGGGGCAGGGGAAGCCACCGACCTCCACCATGTGGCTAAATCCTTGCTCCCCTTCCCCTTTAGGAGCCACAGTCGTTACCCCCTTCCTCCTCACCCCTTATAACCCCCTTATACACCCCTCCAATTCTTCTCACCCTTATACACCTCTCTACCCTATACCCCTCTCCACCTCATACACCCTCTTTTCACTCTCCCGTAACTTTGTCCTGAGAGAGAAGTTAAAAGATAACGTTTTAAAAATAAGTCCAAGACAGAGTGTGGGACTTGAGAGGCGCCCAGATGGCACCAAGAAACGAGCCAAACCCCACACCTTAATGTGTTGTGGCCCCTGAAAATGGTCCCACGGTGGCAGACACAGATAAAATGAGCAAAGTTAAGCTCAGAGAAACTTTTATTTTTTCCTCCGAAGAGCAATACAACCTGCGGGGTCAATACGTGAGGGACAAGATGACCAATCAGGACGGCGCCCACTTCAGTGCTTCACTAAAGGCACAAGGGTGTAATTACCATGACCTGACTGGGAGAGTACGTGGGTTACAGAACAAGTGGTCCCGTTATAGTTCATGGGTTACACAACAAGGGGGTCCCGTTATAGTTCATGGGTTACACAACAAGGTGTCCCGTTATAGTTCATGGGTTACACAACAAGGTGTCCCGTTATAGTTCATGGGTTACACAACAGGTGTCCCGTTATAGTTCATGGGTTACACAACAAGGTGTCCCGTTATAGTTCATGGGTTACACAACAAGGTGTCCCGTTATAGTTCATGGGTTACACAACAAGGTGTCCCGTTATAGTTCATGGGTTACACAACAAGGTGTCCCGTTATAGTTCATGGGTTACACAACAAGGTGTCCCGTTATAGTTCATGGGTTACACAACAAGGTGTCCCGTTATAGTTCATGGTTACAGAACAAGGGGTCCCGTTATAGTTCATGGGTTACAGAACACGGGGTCCCGTTATAGTTCATGGGTTACACAACAAGGTGTCCCGTTATAGTTCATGGGTTACACAACAAGGTGTCCCGTTATAGTTCATGGGTTACACAACAAGGTGTCCCGTTATAGTTCATGGGTTACAGAACAAGGGGTCCCGTTATAGTTCATGGGTTACAGAACACGGGGTCCCGTTATAGTTCATGGGTTACAGAACACGGGGTCCCGTTATAGTTCATGGGTTACAGAACAAGGGGTCCCGTTATAGTTCAGAAGAAGGGACGGGGAGTCATACATTTGTCCAGGAGTGACAGGACATGGGGGATCCCGCCATATTCCATGACACTTATGATGCCACAGTCACTCATAACGCTAGTCAGCCTTCTCTGAGAGTCATACACAGCCACAACCAGCATGAAGGACGCCAAGGAAATATTTTACTTGCTAGGATGTATAAATTGAACTAACAAGACCTGATGTCAGGAGCTTTTATATATATATATATATATATATATATATATATATATATATATATATATATATATATATATATATATATATATATATATATAATCTTTGGTCAAACAAAAGGACACCTGGCACATCTGATGAAATATAAGGTGATGTCACTATGAAAATCATGTTACCTGGTGACCACAACCAATGAGATGAGATCTATGACGTCATTCACTTGCATGTTTGAAGTCAGAGTGTGGCCAGCGACCTCCATGCCCAGACATCACGTGAGTCTTCCCTTATCTCAAGTCCCGTCCATGTGCTGGACTGTCCTACAGACTCGAGCACAAGCAGGCGTATGTGAAGCAGAGGTTCCAAAGGACTCTACTCTAAGGTAATGTGGACGATCATATCTGAAGTGGGTTCAGGGCCTACGGGCAGCTCAAAGCAACAGTCTGTTGGATCAAGTTAATCACAAATGAAACCTCATGGCTCCGGGCTGGACTTGGGGAGTAGCAGCAGTCCCTTACCTTACCTTACCGCGGGGACGATAAGCCCCGGAAGCACCTCAAGGTAAGGTAAGGTAAGGGACTGCTGCTACTCCCCAAGTCCAGCCCGGAGCCATGAGGTTTCATTTGTGATTAACTTGATCCAACACACTGTTGCTTTGAACTGCCCGTAGGCCCATATATTCACTACAAACCGGTTGGTCCGCCACGTCTTCAAGGAATGTCTAATTGTTTCAGGCACCTTTGTTCGGGCAATATTTCTTATGCTGGCAGGGAGGGTGTGAAGATGTTGATGTAACACTAACAACGTCGACAGTGATGCGCCATACAAGGGACAGAAGGTAACTATTCTACGACATTAGTCGATATGAGACACTGTTGACTGACCCGTCTTCTGGAAGTCAACAGGAAGTCAACTGCAGTCTGGAACATACCTGGAAAGGGTTTCGAGAGTTATTCTACTGCCCGAGCCCGGCCCAAGGCCAGGCTCGACTTGTGATAACTAGATTCAGGCTGTTGCTTGGAGCGGCCCGCAAGCCCATATATCCAGTCTGAAGGAGCAACATGAAGTATTTGCTTTGATCGACATTCTCCACGCCAGGCTGGCCGCCGTGTGAAATACGGAGACAGGTGGTCATACTCAGTGTGGCAGTAGCCCGACCGTTAGTGCTAGTCATCCCTTGCTGTGGTAATTGGTCTGCCACACTCATCTTCCTTCAAACAGGTGGTAAAACACAGTAGAACTGGACGATCACTGCTGGAAGTAGAGAAACCACCTCAACGTTACGAGTGAGCCACAGTCTAATGAACTGTCTTGGAATCCACAGACAACTATGTTCATTGGTGTGAGGTGAGCGAGGCGGGACCCAACAGCTAAGTCTTTTCTAAAACAGAAGAAGAGCAGAGGCTGAGGACAACACCTGTGCAAGATGAGATCACAAGAGACACGAGTGTGGCCCCGGCCTGAGGCGTGTTGCTGCTGCCTCACCTCCCGCTCTTCACACTTCCTCCACACAACTGACGTCGAGAAATTAATGACGTGAACACAACCTGGCTTGGTTATATTATTTATCATTTATTATGAACTGTTTCTGTTATTCTTCGGTCAGAAATGTTAGTGTTTATACCTGGTTGATGGGGTTCTGGGAGTTGTTCTACTCCCCAAACCCGGCCTGAGGCCAGGCTTGACTTGTGAGAGTTTGGTCCACCAGGCTGTTGCTTGGAGCGGCCCACAGGCCCACATACCCACCACAGCCCGGTTGGTCTGGCACTACTTGGAGAAAACAGTCTAGTTTTCTCTTGAAGATGTCCACCGTTGTTCCCGCAATATTTCTGATAGTCGCTGGGAGGACGTTGAACAACCGTGAACCTCTGATGTTTATACAATGCTCTCTGATTATGCCTATGGCACCTCTGCTCTTCACTGGTACTATTCTGCATTGTCTTCCATATCGTTCACTCCAGTTAGTTGTTATTTTACTGTGCAGATTTGGGACCTGTCCCTCCAGTATTTTCCATGTGTATATTATTTGATATCTCTCTCGTCTCCTTTCTAGTGAGTACATTTGGAGAGCTTTGAGACGAACCCAATAATTTAGGTGCTTTATCGCGTCTGTGCGTGCCGTATACGTTCTCTGTATTGCCTCTCCTGCTCTGAAGGGGGAAGTGAGTACTGAGCAGTACTCGAGACGAGACAACACAAGTGATTTGAAGAGTACAATCATTGTGATGGGATCTCTGGATTTGAAAGTTCTCGTAATCCATCCGATCATTTTTCTGGCTGACGCAGTATTTGCTAGGTTATGCCCTGAGGTCGTCGGACATCATCATTCCCAAATCCTTGACATGCTGTTTTCCTACTATGGGCAGCTTCGATTGTGTTTTGTACCCTGTATTATGTTTCAGATCCTCATTTTTGCCGTACCTGAGTACCTGGATTTATCACTGTTAAACATCATGTTATTTTCTCCTGCCCAATCGAAAACTTTGTTAATATCTTCTTGTAGTTTTCAGTGTCTTAAGCAGAGGTAATTTTCATGCTGATTTTTGTGTCATCTGCAAAGGATGACACGAAGCTGTGACTTGTATTTTTGTCTATATCTGATATGAGAATAAGGAACAGCAGTGGTGCAAGGACTGTACCTTGAAGTACAGAGCTTTTAACTGTGCTCGAACTAGATTTTATTTGATTGACTGTTACCCTTTGTGTTCTGTTCGACAGGAAATTGAGTATCCAGCGTCCTACTTTACCAGTTACCAGTGTTACAGTACAGGAAGTGAGACTGGCTAGGACTGTACCCAGGAGGTACAGTACAGGAAGTGAGACTGGCTAGGTCTGTACCCAGGAGGTACAGTACAGGAAGTGAGACTGGCTAGGACTGTACCCAGGAGTTGGTACCCAGGACCAGTATCAAACGAGTGTAACATTTTGTTCAGCTGTTCATCACTCACCACACTCCTTCTGTCACTGAGTGTGTCTGGCAGCCAGGTGCAGCGACACTACTCAAGGAGAATAATGAGAATATTATCATACCGTAAATACCAGATGTCCAACTCTCGAGGACACACACGAGGACACATTTTACACACACACACGAGGACACATTACAAACACATTACCTAATACACCCACCTAATACACCCACCTAATACACCCACCTAATACACCCACCTAATACACCCACCTAATACACCCACATAATACACCCACCTAATACACCCACCTAATACACCCATCCAATACACCCACGTAATACACCCACCTAATACACCCACCCAATACACCCACCTAATACACCCACCTAATACACCCACCTAATACACCCACCTAATACACCCACCCAATACACCCACCTAATACACCCACCTAATACACCCACCCAATACACCCACCTAATACATCCACCTAATACACCCACCTAATACACCCACCTAATACACCCACCCAATACACCCACCTAATACACCCACCTAATACATCCATCCAATACACCCACCTAATACATCCACCTAATACACCCACCTAATGCACCCACCTAATACACCCACCGCCCATGGGGAGAGAGTGCTAAGAAGGTTTCTAAGGATCTTGGTTCC
>WNGS01042707.1:1913634-1932483 GCA_020271785.1 Procambarus virginalis
CATGGGCTAGGGTCTCAGACCCTATTGGAACGAAGTTGTACCGATGATCTAATTGCTGTACTTGGCTGACTTGTCTCTTTCTCTGTGTGTCGCCGCGGCTCCTGCTGTGCGGTAGAGAGGTTGATGTATGTGGCTGCCAGGGTGGATACGCAAGTATAGTCCCATGCAACTGTCTGCCACCCTTCCCGGACGCAGTGTGATTCCGTATGGTCGGCCGGCAAAGCTAACAGAGTCATGGTTCAGTAGGTTGCGGGCTCTCTCTCCGCTGGACACTGAGCAGAGGCAAGGCTTCTTTTAATGATGTCGTTGACTTCGTCGTGTCTAGTGTGCCAACTACCGATTTTCCACAGTGCAGGCCATGCAATCCATATTCGTCAGCATCTGCCTCGCCGCAAATACACCTATGAATAGTGGGATAGGGGCAGCAAGACGGAGAGCGACTGCAATACGGAGCTCCTGCGGATCAAGACGTGTGCCTGTCGCAGACATAGGGACTGCCAAAAGGAAGTCCCCTGCATGGGGGCTGCACAGCTGTGAGGCGTGTACGATCACTGGGGGTTGTTGCTGCCTCCAGCAAAGCTGTGTCTTCTTTGTCTGCAAGGGGCTGTCCCAACTGGATTGTTTCTTGGCTTTCGGCATGGCTGGTCTGAGTGCTGGGTCTGCCATGGCACCCCATTTCGTGTCGCATTCCGTGTAGTGGGGGTCCTTTATCCCCGCAACATCATCAGGGTGTCAGGTAGAATTCCTTAACCAGGTCATCTGATGCTGAGGAGGAGACAGGAAGGCTGGGACAGCAATTTGGGTGGGCGGTGCGGCACACCAAGCCACCGAGCCTAACAGGAAGAGTGGATTGTTTCCATGGCATTCGTTGAGGGAGAGGTTAACAACTTTCTCCAGCATGGTTTCAGTAAGAGGTCATACTCTTCAAACTTTCGGTTGTCGTAAGATGGGGCGCACTTCAGAAAGTAGGTTAGCCTCGGAAGGGATAGGCATGTGGTGAGGAGATAAAAAGCATCGTGGGCATCGATGTCACCTATTCTGTCTTCCATCCTACTAAGGTCTGCGATTTTCTGTCAAGGATCTCCTCAAAGGCGTTAGACCCGAGGGGGCTCCAAGGAGGGTGCTGTTCTCGGCCCTAATGACATGGGCTCCAGGCAAGGCAGACCTTATTCTAGCTACGATGTCTGGGTTGGAGGAGACTACTTCACACTTGGAAGGGTTCAGGACGAGACCCAGGCTTACTTCTTGCTCCCTTATTTTCCTGATGTCTGCCAAGAGGTGGTCTACGGTGGCAGCTATAGTGCCATCATCCAAAAACCAGATGTTGAACTCGCTGGACAAGCTTTCGGTGATTTCTTTTAAGACTAAGCAGAAAAGAAGGGGAGCAAGAGGATCACCTTGCTGAACACCTTCACATGATCTGATTTCATGTTCACCACAGAGCAGTTTTGACTCACCACTGTAGCACGATAGTATGAACGGGTAGAGGGGCCGGAAATGGCGATGTACGGCACAAAGTACTGCATCTCTTTTGACCATGTTGAAGGCATTCTTAAAGTCCAGTTTGAGCAGGGCCTGTTCATATATATATATATATATATATATATATATATATATATATATATATATATATATATATATATATATATATATATAGTGTAACCTCGAACCTTGAACAGCTTCCCAGCGTAAACTTCATCACTACTCTTGCAACAGTTTTTGAAGGAGGCATTTTATGAAAAGCTAAATTTCTTTACTAATTTTTGTTAAGCCACTGATTTTCCATCTCGCTAAATAAAAAAATTCCTCCTCATTAAGATTCATCTTGCATATTAACTTAGTCACGATGGAAGATGGTTATGGTAGTACTGGGAAGATGAAGAGAGGGGAGAATAGGGAGAGAGATTGGAAGAGGAGGGAAAGGGAAAAAAGAAGGGACGACGGGGGGGGTGGGGGGGGGTGAGAAAGACCCAGGCACAGCCGGGTACCTCCTAATATATGTATGCGAAAATTTATTTAAGAGCAGAGCTGGTAATACATATGTGTGTCTCCCTGACAGCGTGCAACCGGACGTACTACGGGCGAGTGGGGTCGACGTACACCCTACAGGTGTCCAAGCCCACCAGGGGGACCCTGCCTCACTTCTGCCAGCTGACCTTCATCGCCTCCGGGGACATGTACGGGGACCTCGTCCAGCTCAGCATCGACAAGTTCAACCTGGGCAGGTGAGGGATACGCCTTGCAACATTCCTACAACTTTACTACAACGTTTTGAACGTTGCAACGACGTTAATATAGTCAAACTAGGGATGTAACAATGTATAGTTAAACTAGCGTTGTAACAATGTACAAAAAGTTCCTAACTAGGGTTGTCGTTACGTTGTGTGTTAGTTAGGACTATTTTTGTTGTGTTTGTATTTGCAAGTATTTGTTTATGTCTGTGCAAGTACATGTCTTTAACAGCTTATATTTGTGGTCGCGAAGACTGAATTTCAGCTCCATGGACCTGCTTCTTATCCACTGATTACAGGACATTCTCTTGAATTGCCACTCAGTTAAACAAAAAAACTCCTAACTTAACGAGGCACATTCAAACCCAGGCAACCCACCAAACCTTACGAGACAGATGTATAGAAAACGTCGATATCTGTGAGCCGTTCCTGTACATAGTAAGATGCATTTGTAACGTTAGGTATCATAACGTACAAAATGCGACCTATTAATTGAGAGAACGGATTGATCGATTGTCTCCAGTGTCAACTTCAACCTTCTTGTGCTTCCCTCTATCAACAATCCCATTTCTAACTGTCCAACAATCACAGGATTTCAAAATTTGATAGTAAGCCAACCAATGTAATTTTTTTACTGAAGTCGAACTGTGACCTATAATCAGGAAGGCTAACAGTGGCCCTAATGTGGTGTCCAGGACACTACTCACACACACCAGAGTAGTGGACCAGGACACTACTCTCCCACACACACACCAGAGTAATGGACCAGGACACTACTCTCCCACACACACCAGAGTAGTGGACCAGGACACTACTTTCCCACACACACCAGAGTAGTGGACCAGGACACTACTCTCCCACACACACACCAGAGTAGTGGACCAGGACACTACTTTCCCACACACACCAGAGTAGTGGACCAGGACACTACTCTCCCACACACACCAGAGTAGTGGACCAGGACACTACTTTCCCACACACACCAGAGTAGTGGACCAGGACACTACTCTCCCACACACACACCAGAGTAGTGGACCAGGACACTACTTTCCCACACACACCAGAGTAGTGGACCAGGACACTACTCTCCCACACACACACCAGAGTAATGGACCAGGACACTACTCTCCCACACACACTCCAGAGTAGTGGACCAGGACACTACTCTCCCACACACACCAGAGTAGTGGACCAGGACACTACTCTCCCACACACACACCAGAGTAGTGGACCAGGACACTACTCTCCCACACACACCAGAGTAGTGGACCAGGACACTACTCTCCCACACACACCAGAGTAGTGGACCAGGACACTACTCTCCCACACACCAGAGTAGTGGACCAGGACACTACTCTCCCACACACACACCAGAGTAGTGGACCAGGACACTACTCTCCCACACACACACCAGAGTAGTGGACCAGGACACTACTCTCCCACACACACCAGAGTAGTGGACCAGGACACTACCCACACACACACCAGAGTAGTGGACCAGGACACTACTCTCCCACACACCAGAGTAGTGGACCAGGACACTACTCTCCCACACACACACCAGAGTAGTGGACCAGGACACTACTCTCCCACACACACCAGAGTAGTGGACCAGGACATTACTCTCCCACACACACCAGAGTAGTGGACCAGGACACTACTCTCCCACACACACCAGAGTAGTGGACCAGGACACTACTCACACACACACCAGAGTAGTGGACCAGGACACTACTCTCCCACACACACACCAGAGTAGTGGACCAGGACACTACTCTCCCACACACACCAGAGTAGTGGACCAGGACACTACTCTCCCACACACACACCAGAGTAGTGGACCAGGACACTACTCTCCCACACACACACCAGAGTAGTGGACCAGGACACTACTCTCCCACACACACCAGAGTAGTGGACCAGGACACTACTCTCCCACACACACACCAGAGTAGTGGACCAGGACACTACTCTCCCACACACACCAGAGTAGTGGACCAGGACACTACTCTCCCACACACACCAGAGTAGTGGACCAGGACACTACTCTCCCACACACACACCAGAGTAGTGGACCAGGACACTACTCTCCCACACACACACCAGAGTTGTGGACCAGGACACTACTCTCCCACACACACCAGAGTAGTGGACCAGGACACTACTCTCCCACACACACCAGAGTAGTGGACCAGGACACTACTCTCCCACACACCAGAGTAGTGGACCAGGACACTACTCTCCCACACACACACCAGAGTAGTGGACCAGGACACTACTCTCCCACACACCAGAGTAGTGGACCAGGACACTACTCTCCCACACACCAGAGTAGTGGACCAGGACACTACTCTCCCACACACACACCAGAGTAGTGGACCAGGACACTACTCTCCCACACACCAGAGTAGTGGACCAGGACACTACTCTCCCACACACCAGAGTTGTGGACCAGGACACTACTCTCCCACACACACACCAGAGTAGTGGACCAGGACACTACTCTCCCACACACACCAGAGTTGTGGACCAGGACACTACTCTCCCACACACCAGAGTAGTGGACCAGGACACTACTCTCCCACACACACCAGAGTAGTGGACCAGGACACTACTCTCCCACACACACACCAGAGTAGTGGACCAGGACACTACTCTCCCACACACACCAGAGTAGTGGACCAGGACACTACTCTCCCACACACACACCAGAGTAGTGGACCAGGACACTACTCTCCCACACACACCAGAGTAGACAAACAGAACCTCATGTTTCGGCACTCTCCCCCGTCAAGCCTGGGGCAAGTACTCACCTAATTGTGCTTGCGGGGGTTGAGCTCTGGCTCTTTGGTCCCGCCTCTCAACTGTCAATCAACAGGTGTACAGTTTCCTGAGCCTACTGGGCTCTATCATATATACACTTGAAAGTGTGTATGGAATCAGCCTCCACCACATCACTGTGAGTGGCACTGTGGGTGGCGCTGTGGGTGGCATTGTGGTGACACTGTGAGTGGCACTGTGAGTGGCACTGTGAGTGGCACTGTGAGTGGCACTGTGAGTGACACTGTGGGTGGCACTGTGAGTGGCACTGTGAGTGGCACTGTGAGTGGCACTGTGAGTGACACTGTGGGTGGCACTGTGAGTGGCACTGTGGGTGGCACTGTGGGTGGCACTGTGGGTGGCACTGTGGGTGGCACTGTGAGTGGCACTGTGAGTGGCACTGTGAGTGGCACTGTGGGTGGCACTGTGGGTGGCACTGTGGGTGGCACTGTGAGTGGCACTGTGCCACATGCGTGAGTACACAGTAGTCACCCCGACCTCCACACCTTACATCTTTTTAACCGATCTATCAAACCGTTATAAAATTGCGACGTATTAATTCAACTTAAAGTGTTGAGATATTGACGTGTTCTGAGCACCGGCCTCGATGGGTTAGACGGGTGGCTTGTTCCCTACTCGTCTGGTTAGGCCAAACGGTCGCATTTTTAACGGAGTGGCAAGTCTAGAGGACTATGTCGGGGACAGGAAGACTGTGAATATATACTAGAGGGCCTGTATCGAGGTCCCCCCCCCCCTTAAGGTCGAACTACTGACCCTCCCAAAGATCCAACCCCATAACAGTTGCCTAACTTCCGGGTACCTATTTACCACTAAATGAACAGATGCATTAGGTGAAAGGCAAAGTGCCCAATCATTTCTGTCCACTCCGGGAATCGAATCCAAGTTTCCTTGGTTGTGTGTCGAGAGCGAAGCCAACAGTACTCTGGCCAGGTCCAGCAGGACCCACAGCCGAGGCCAGGAGTGTGCACCTTGTATGGCAGCTTCACCGGCTCCCTCACTCGTGGTGGTAGGCTCACAGCGACTGCGGTGTGCTTACGATGTCTTAGGAGGGGTTAGGATGTCTTAGGATGTCTTAGGAGGGGTTAGGATGTCTTAGGAGGGGTTAGGATGGGTTAGAATGTCTTAGGAGGGGTTATGATGTCTCAGGAGGAGTTAGGATGTCTTAGGAGGGGTTAGGATGTCTTAGGATGTCTTAGGATGTGTTAGAATGTCTTAGGAGGGGTTAGGATGGGTTAGAATGTCTTAGGAGGGGTTATGATGTCTCAGGAGGGGTTAGGATGTCTTAGGAGGGGTTAGGATGTCTTAGAAGGGGTTAGGAAGTATTAGGATATCTTAGGAGGAGTTGGGATGTGTTAGGACGTCTTAGGAGGGGTTAGGATATCTTAGGATGTCTTAGGAGGGAAGGGAACTATTAGGAGAAATTGCCAAGCGATTACGACTATATAGTACTTGGAAAGGGGGTCAGGATAAGGATTTGGGATGTAAAGGGGGGGGGGAAGGAATGGTGCCCAACCACTTGGACGGTCGGGGATTGAACGCCGACCTGCATGAAGCGAGGATGAGGGGTTAGGTTAAGTTTGTTTATATAGAAGCAATGACGTCGAGGGGTACATACGTTTGTCAGGTCTTGGATGGTACTCCAGCCTTGTGGGTGCAGAGAATGAGCGAGACGAGAGATTAATTACAGGTCGTTCGTCACCTGTCGAGGCGAAGCCAGGGAGTTGATAAGTCATTCCCTGCCAAATTGAGGTCACACGTGAGGTCACAGGTGCCGCACACTGGCCAATTTCCTTGATGATTATGGATTGTTGGCGCAATAGGTGACCCCAAACATCATGTAGTTCGCTCTGGCTCCTTGACGATTTACGTGGCGGGGTGAGGACGAGGGTCCCGGAGCAGCACACACGCGTCGTTAATTAATGTGGGTTACCAGCGCATTTCTATATTTATTGTGGTGTATAAGCCTCGCTATTCTTGGAGTTGGTTCCGAGGATCAATGTCTCCGCGGCCTGGTGTTCGACCGGGTCTCCTAGTGATGGTCTGGTCAACCAGGCTGTTAGACGCCGCAGCAAGCAGTATGTAGTGTGAATCACCGCCCAGTTACACGCCGAAAGAGACCAGCAAGTTAATGGCCTTATATTTGAGCGCCATAAAAAGTCTTCGACCCTTAATGGTTTATAAATTGTTTGAAAATTTCTCCCTTATAAATACAGCAAACATCAGGATTACCGAGACACCGGCAGCAATGTTGTGGTCGCTACTGCTCTTAAGTCCAACTAAGTCCTCCGTGGACTGACTATGTGTGCAGGTAAACAAATACTGAAGGTCAGAAGGTTTGGCGCCGTTATGCGGGTCAATAGTATAATCCGTCTGTTGGTGGACGGGTCTATGTTTATGTAAACCAACACTGGAATGCGTTTACAGTGTAAACTCTCTCCCCGTTAATAACAGTAATATAGTTGTATCTATGACCATCCCACATTGTGCGGCTGCGTACTCAATAACCACTACACTGCATGTAGTGCAACATGTCCTTAGCCCTGTCTTTGTAGGACAACAAAATGTATGACGGCTGGTTAACATTGTATAAATGAATGAGTACCTTTGTGGTAGGAAAGAAGCTACACAACAAAATCTCATAATATTCAGACCAATACTGCATAATGAATACTTGCTACCCGAGACTTCTACAAGTTACAGTATTAAACAACAGCACCGGGACGAGGTAACTGAAGAAATGAAGATAGAAGAACGAATCAGTGAATTTCTTCGCTGGTACAATGTAGCGGCAACTGGCGGTCCCAATCGTTCTGGACGGAAGGGAGATGACCGAACAAGACTGTAACAGCAAGAACACGTCTTGGATACAAGTACCCAACGAGATTCGGGATGGAAACAACAGCTGAGCAGTGGAGCTGCAGAACCTGTAGTGAGAGTGACGGACACCACCTTCACTACTACCCGAGATATTTGTGCCCACCAAAGAAACATTAGAAATATGTGTAGAATAATAAACCCGGCATTGTTTTTGTCAAATATGGATACTGGTTTTTTTTTTAATGATTCCTCCAATTTGCTCCTGCAAGATAACTTAAGTTTAGATAAGTGTTAACCTTCTTCTTTGATAAAGTGTACACTTTAAGACAGTTTAGCAAGTCCCAGCCGTATATGTACACGTGACGGGATGAACAACCCAGCTAACTTTCTTCTTATTGGAAGGTGTTAACACCAAACACACACCGAAACTACGACGTTGGTACAACGTTCGAGCAAGTTTTAACACCACCTAACCAGTTATAACAACCAATATAGCAAGTTGTAACAACGTTCTAATACGTCATAAACACGTTAAGCCAAGATGTAACAACTTTATTACAAGTTGTAACAAGCGGAAAATAGAGACAGTTTCGGTTTGTGTTTCCAGGTTATAATTGTGCATTCTGCCCAGCCACTCATAGGACGAGTGATGCGCCCAATACTGTCACTGTGGTGGTACTGTCACTGGTGGTACTGTTACTGTGGTGGTACTGTCACTGTGGTGGTACTGTTACTGTGGTGGTACTGTCACTGGTGGTACTGTTACTGTGGTGGTACTGTTACTGTGGTGGTACTGTTACTGTGGTGGTACTGTCACTGTGGTGGTACTGTTACTGTGGTGGTACTGTCACTGTGGTGGTACTGTTACTGTGGTGGTACTGTTACTGTGGTGGTACTGTTACTGTGGTGGTACTGTCACTGTGGTGGTACTGTCACTGTGGTGGTACTGTCACTGGTGGTACTGTTACTGTGGTGGTACTATCACTGTGGTGGTACTGTCACTGTGGTGGTACTGTCACTGGTGGTACTGTTACTGTGGTGGTACTGTCACTGTGGTGGTACTGTTACTGTGGTGGTACTGTTACTGTGGTGGTACTATCACTGTGGTGGTACTGTCACTGTGGTGGTACTGTCACTGGTGGTACTGTTACTGTGGTGGTACTGTCACTGGTGGTACTGTTACTGTGGTGGTACTGTCACTGGTGGTACTGTCACTGTGGTGGTACTGTCACTGTGGTGGTACTGTTACTGTGGTGGTACTGTCACTGTGGTGGTACTGTCACTGGTGGTACTGTTACTGTGGTGGTACTGTCACTGTGGTGGTACTGTTACTGTGGTGGTACTGTCACTGTGGTGGTACTGTTACTGTGGTGGTACTGTTACTGTGGTGGTACTGTCACTGTGGTGGTACTGTCACTGGTGGTACTGTTACTGTGGTGGTACTGTTACTGTGGTGGTACTATCACTGTGGTGGTACTGTCACTGGTGGTACTGTTACTGTGGTGGTACTGTTACTGTGGTGGTACTGTTACTGTGGTGGTACTGTTACTGTGGTGGTACTGTTACTGTGGTGGTACTGTCACTGGTGGTACTGTCACTGTGGTGGTACTGTTACTGGTGGTACTGTTACTGTGGTGGTACTGTTACTGTGGTGGTACTGTTACTGTGGTGGTACTGTTACTGTGGTGGTACTGTTACTGTGGTGGTACTGTCACTGGTGGTACTGTCACTGTGGTGGTACTGTTACTGGTGGTACTGTTACTGTGGTGGTACTGTTACTGTGGTGGTACTGTCACTGGTGGTACTGTTACTGTGGTGGTACTGTTACTGTGGTGGTACTGTTACTGTGGTGGTACTGTTACTGTGGTGGTACTGTTACTGTGGTGGTACTGTCACTGGTGGTACTGTCACTGTGGTGGTACTGTTACTGTGGTGGTACTGTTACTGTGGTGGTACTGTCACTGTGGTGGTACTGTCACTGGTGGTACTGTTACTGTGGTGGTACTGTTACTGTGGTGGTACTATCACTGTGGTGGTACTGTCACTGGTGGTACTGTTACTGTGGTGGTACTGTCACTGGTGGTACTGTCACTGGTGGTACTGTTACTGTGGTGGTACTGTTACTGTGGTGGTACTATCACTGTGGTGGTACTGTCACTGGTGGTACTGTCACTGGTGGTACTGTCACTGTGGTGGTACTGTCACTGTGGTGGTACTGTCACTGTGGTGGTACTGTTACTGTGGTGGTACTGTCACTGTGGTGGTACTGTCACTGTGGTGGTACTGTTACTGTGGTGGTACTGTCACTGTGGTGGTACTGTTACTGTGGTGGTACTGTCACTGTGGTGGTACTGTTACTGTGGTGGTACTGTCACTGTGGTGGTACTGTTACTGTGGTGGTACTATCACTGTGGTGGTACTGTTACTGTGGTGGTACTGTTACTGTGGTGGTACTGTCACTGTGGTGGTACTGTCACTGTGGTGGTACTGTTACTGTGGTGGTACTGTCACTGTGGTGGTACTGTCACTGTGGTGGTACTGTTACTGTGGTGGTACTGTCACTGTGGTGGTACTGTTACTGTGGTGGTACTGTCACTGTGGTGGTACTGTTACTGTGGTGGTACTGTCACTGTGGTGGTACTGTCACTGTGGTGGTACTGTTACTGTGGTGGTACTGTCACTGTGGTGGTACTGTTACTGTGGTGGTACTGTTACTGTGGTGGTACTATCACTGTGGTGGTACTGTTACTGTGGTGGTACTGTCACTGTGGTGGTACTGTTACTGTGGTGGTACTGTTACTGTGGTGGTACTATCACTGTGGTGGTACTGTTACTGTGGTGGTACTGTTACTGTGGTGGTACTGTTACTGTGGTGGTACTATCACTGTGGTGGTACTGTTACTGTGGTGGTACTGTCACTGTGGTGGTACTGTCACTGTGGTGGTACTGTTACTGTGGTGGTACTATCACTGTGGTGGTACTGTCACTGTGGTGGTACTGTTACTGTGGTGGTACTGTCACTGTGGTGGTACTGTTACTGTGGTGGTACTATCACTGTGGTGGTACTGTTACTGTGGTGGTACTGTCACTGTGGTGGTACTGTTACTGTGGTGGTACTATCACTGTGGTGGTACTGTTACTGTGGTGGTACTATCACTGTGGTGGTACTGTTACTGTGGTGGTACTGTCACTGGTGGTACTGTCACTGGTGGTACTGTTACTGTGGTGGTACTGTTACTGTGGTGGTACTGTCACTGTGGTGGTACTGTTACTGTGGTGGTACTGTTACTGTGGTGGTACTGTCACTGTGGTGGTACTGTTACTGTGGTGGTACTGTTACTGTGGTGGTACTGTTACTGTGGTGGTACTGTCACTGTGGTGGTACTGTTACTGTGGTGGTACTGTTACTGTGGTGGTACTGTTACTGTGGTGGTACTGTCACTGTGGTGGTACTGTTACTGTGGTGGTACTGTTACTGTGGTGGTACTGTCACTGGTGGTACTGTCACTGGTGGTACTGTTACTGTGGTGGTACTGTTACTGTGGTGGTACTGTCACTGTGGTGGTACTATCACTGTGGTGGTACTGTTACTGTGGTGGTACTGTTACTGTGGTGGTACTGTCACTGTGGTGGTACTGTCACTGTGGTGGTACTGTCACTGTGGTGGTACTGTCACTGGTGGTACTGTTACTGTGGTGGTACTGTCACTGTGGTGGTACTGTCACTGTGGTGGTACTATCACTGTGGTGGTACTGTCACTGTGGTGGTACTGTCACTGTGGTGGTACTGTCACTGTGGTGGTACTGTCACTGGTGGTACTGTTACTGTGGTGGTACTGTCACTGTGGTGGTACTGTTACTGTGGTGGTACTGTCACTGGTGGTACTGTCACTGTGGTGGTACTGTTACTGTGGTGGTGCTGTCACTGTGGTGGTACTGTTACTGTGGTGGTACTGTCACTGTGGTGGTACTGTCACTGTGGTGGTACTGTCACTGTGGTGGTACTATCACTGTGGTGGTACTGTCACTGTGGTGGTACTGTCACTGGTGGTACTGTTACTGTGGTGGTACTGTCACTGTGGTGGTACTGTCACTGTGGTGGTACTGTCACTGTGGTGGTACTGTCACTGGTGGTACTGTTACTGTGGTGGTACTGTCACTGTGGTGGTACTGTCACTGTGGTGGTACTATCACTGTGGTGGTACTGTCACTGTGGTGGTACTGTCACTGTGGTGGTACTGTCACTGTGGTGGTACTGTCACTGTGGTGGTACTGTCACTGTGGTGGTACTGTCACTGTGGTGGTACTATCACTGTGGTGGTACTGCCACTGTGGTGGTACTGTCACTGTGGTGGTACTGTCACTGTGGTGGTACTGTCACTGTGGTGGTACTGCCACTGTGGTGGTACTGTCACTGTGGTGGTACTGTCACTGTGGTGGTACTGTCACTGTGGTGGTACTGTCACTGTGGTGGTACTATCACTGTGGTGGTACTGCCACTGTGGTGGTACTGTCACTGTGGTGGTACTGTCACTGTGGTGGTACTGTCACTGTGGTGGTACTGCCACTGTGGTGGTACTGTCACTGTGGTGGTACTGTCACTGTGGTGGTACTGTCACTGTGGTGGTACTGTCACTGTGGTGGTACTATCACTGTGGTGGTACTGCCACTGTGGTGGTACTGTCACTGTGGTGGTACTGTCACTGTGGTGGTACTGTCACTGTGGTGGTACTGTCACTGTGGTGGTACTATCACTGTGGTGGTACTATCACTGTGGTGGTACTGTCACTGTGGTGGTACTGCCACTGTGGTGGTACTGTCACTGTGGTGGTACTGTCACTGTGGTGGTACTGTCACTGTGGTGGTACTGTCACTGTGGTGGTACTGTCACTGTGGTGGTACTGTCACTGTGGTGGTACTATCACTGTGGTGGTACTATCACTGTGGTGGTACTGTCACTGTGGTGGTACTGCCACTGTGGTGGTACTGTCACTGTGGTGGTACTGTCACTGTGGTGGTACTGTCACTGTGGTGGTACTGTCACTGTGGTGGTACTGTCACTGTGGTGGTACTGTCACTGTGGTGGTACTGTCACTGTGGTGGTACTATCACTGTGGTGGTACTGTCACTGTGGTGGTACTGTCACTGTGGTGGTACTATCACTGTGGTGGTACTATCACTGTGGTGGTACTGTCACTGTGGTGGTACTGCCACTGTGGTGGTACTGTCACTGTGGTGGTACTGTCACTGTGGTGGTACTGTCACTGTGGTGGTACTGTCACTGTGGTGGTACTGTTACTGTGGTGGTACTGTCACTGTGGTGGTACTGTCACTGTGGTGGTACTGTCACTGTGGTGGTACTGTCACTGTGGTGGTACTGCCACTGTGGTGGTACTGTCACTGTGGTGGTACTGTCACTGTGGTGGTACTGTCACTGTGGTGGTACTGTCACTGTGGTGGTACTGTCACTGTGGTGGTACTGTCACTGTGGTGGTACTGTTACTGTGGTGGTACTGTCACTGTGGTGGTACTGTCACTGTGGTGGTACTGTCACTGTGGTGGTACTATCACTGTGGTGGTACTGTCACTGTGGTGGTACTGTCACTGTGGTGGTACTGTCACTGTGGTGGTACTGTCACTGTGGTGGTACTATGTAGTCATACTTGCTTAATGGTTTTCCCTTTATTGTTATCGATGTAAAGTTGCCCATGATAATAATTCCCTTCATATACCTGAAGGAACACCCAGACATGTTCCAGAGTCGAGAGGTATGAGCTACGAGGACACACTCAAGGAATTATAACTCATGTCACTGAAAAATAAAGAGAAGAAACAGAGACGAGACATAATCACTATAAACAAAATACTCATGTGACTGGTCACACGCGATACACAGCCGACGGGACAAGAGGTGGAAACTAAACACCAGAATTATTGCAGGCGATGAGTCACAATAACGTGGCTAAAGTATGTTGACCAGATTCTCAAGTCTATCGACTTGAGAATGGTCCAGGACGGACCGTAACGTCGTCGTCCCTTCACCTTCTAGTGTGTGGTCTGGTCAACACCAGAATTATTAAAAAGTGGGAGGAAGAAGACTGGAGGATAAAGAGGAAGAAACAGCATAGAGTTGGGAGGCAACACTCTCTAATATTCTCGGGGAATCCGGTCCGACCAGAGGTCCTCTCCCAGTACTCCAGGGTTCTATAAGGACTCTCGTAGGAAACAAAATGACGTAGAGAAACGCAAGATATAAAATGTACTTCACGGGTGAAACGTTGGCTCCCTCCCCCCCCCTTCTTGCGGGCGAAACGTTCGCCCTTTCCCCCCCCCCCTGGGTACGTAACGTTGCCCCCCCCCCCTTCCCCTGTAGGTGAAGTGTTCTCCACATGCGGCCGAAATGTTCTCTCAACCAATAAAAAATGATCCCCGCATGTGAAGGGTTCTCCCTAAGAATTAACTGTTCGGCGGCGCTCAGGAGTGTTCTACCCCAATTACAAAATGTTCCCGTTTGGGCGAAATAATGTTCTACATTCTCCCAGGGTTCTGAAACAGTCCCAAGGGTTCTGAAACAGTCCCAAGGGTTCTGAAACAGTCCCCAATGGTGGAAGAAACCCGGTCTATTTATATAAATTAGTCCGGACTTTTGTTGTTTATATCTGCGCATTCTGGAGGGCCTATACTGGCAATAGGCCCTTCAGAACGAGGGCATAGAACCTATACTATAGAGCATACTATAGACTGCAGCCGTACATTGGAACTCAAGTGATTAATAAGCGGACCCAGCGGACCCATTCCGGGTCACTAGTGTCTCCAGGCGGAAGAAACTGCACAGAAAAGGGCTAATTTTGGATCAGAAGGAACCATGGTCGTGGTCCCACCAGCACTCCAGCTTCGAGCGCCGAGGTGACCATAGTGTATAGTTAGCTGCGTTAGATGTCCATTTAATTGGACTGGTCGATAGAGGTATGGCCCAGATTCTTGCAGGGTCGGAGTTCAATCCCTGGTGATCCAAGTATTTGTGCACTATTCCTATTCTCTCCCTCTTCATATCCCAGCTCCTTGTTCTCGTATCCCTACTAAAGTGATATGTAGTTACAGCGCTTCCTTCTGGATAATTACTGGGACTACACCAGGTGTAGCCTGGGCCAGGGGCTACACCAGGTGTAGCCCGGGCCAGGGGCTACACCAGGTGTAGCCCGGGTCAGGGGCTACACCAGGTGTAGCCCGGGCCAGGGTCTACACCAGGTGTAGCCCGGGCCAGGGGCTACACCAGGTGTAGCCCGGGCCAGGGTCTACACCAGGTGTAGCCCGGGCCAGGGGCTACACCAGGTGTAGCCCGGGCCAGGGGCTACACCAGGTGTAGCCTGGGCCAGGGGCTACACCAGGTGTAGCCAGGATCACGCAGAGTGAGAGTGCCAGCAAGGCCCGCCCTATTCTTCACCCGTGGATTAAATATTCTCCCTACGGGTGAGATATTTCCCCTATTTGGTAAATATTCTCTTTACACGTAAAGTTTTCTTCCACTGTTGAAATATTTCCCCCAGGGAGGCATCGTGGGTTGGCTCCTTCCTGGAAACTGGGAATCAAACCCCATCCACCGCCACTGTGTATGATAACACACACACTACGGCTGGCGGAAGAAATACCTCTCCTGCCTGATTGAAAAAAATACACCAACCAGATACGAAAGGGAGGAACGGGAGGGATAGGGAGGGAAGGAGGCAGAGATGGGAGAAAGGGCAGGAAGAGGGGAAGGGAAGCAGGGAGGGAGGATGCGAGAGGCAGAGAGGGAGAGATGAAAGCATAATGAGAGAAGGAAAGATGGGAGGGAGGGACAGGGGGTAGAGGTATATCTATCAATAGGCATACAAGAGACACTGGGGACAAAATCCTTTTTCTATAAAATAGAATATCTGTCCACAGTAGTTGGCCATGGAGAGGCTCAGGGCTGGTTGCAACCCGTTCTCGCACTTGCCTAAGTCAATATTGGCTTATTTAATAAGTGCATATGTGACATACTAATTGATTATGAATATTTTAGTTTACCTTGAAAAGCTTCATAGAAAACACTGACCTCACCTAACCTTCTTAGTATGTTAAGATAAGCATCTTATTGCTTCTTATTTACAGTTATTACTTAACCTATCAACGGTATAGGTTAAAACACCGACCTCACCTAATCTTCTTAGTATGTTAAGATAAGCATCTTATTGCTTTTTATTTACAATTATTACTTAACCTATCAACGGTATAGGTTAAGTAATAATTGTAATTAAGAAGCAATAAGATGCTTATCTTAACATACTAAGAAGGTTAGGTGAGGTCGGTGTTTTCTATGAACCTTTTCAAGGTAAACTAAAATATTCACAATCAATTAGTATGTCACATATGCACTTATTAAATAAGCCAATATTGACTTAGGCAAGTGCGAGAACGGGTTGCAGGGCTAGTCTCATCCAACTTCCAAGATAATAAATGGTGGTTGCGAGTCTCACAGGCCAGTCTGTGTTGGCCCCAGTGCTACTCTAAGAAATATCACCGTAAAGAGCTACCCCCTGTGATGATTTTCATCAAGTCTGAAATCGGGGATGTGTTTTTCGAAGATATTTTAGCAGTTTTTGTAGGGAGGAGAGTGAAAGGCAGAGGTGAGGGGGGGGGGGGAGGAAAAACGGTGGGGGGGGGAGACAGAAAGAGAGATGAGCGAATGGGAGAGAAATGTGAATAGGATGGATGAGAAGGAAACTATCAGGAGAAAGCGCCAAACCATTACAACTATATAGCACTGGGAATGGGTTAGGATAAGGATTTGGGATGGGACGGGGGAAAGGAATGGTGCCCAATCACTTAGATGGTCGGGGACTGATCGTAGAGAGACCGTCGCTCTATCGTCCAGCCCAAGTGTTTGGGCAGAGAGGGGGAGATTGAGGATATATTCTCAACAGGATCAAAAGACTCTGATCTCAGGAATTGCACAATAACCCCATTAAAGAGACGTTGTCTGAGCATGATTTTGAGCACAAGATGTGTCGCCTCTTTGTGACACTCCCTCATCCTCATATTGTCTCTGATGAGCAGCATATCTTGCGCTCGATAGCACACTCAAAAGTTCCTTTTTCTTCATTGTGGTTTTTCTGAGTGTGTATTTCTGTAGTATAAAAGAGAATGTCCCTCTTCTGTCCAAAGATAGACGCCAGATGCTTGGGGTTTGCCCCACTTAACTTTGCAGGGGGAATGGTCTGAAGTACGGGATGATCATAGGTTGGTCGTGGTAAACCTAAGTTGAATGCTTTAAGATATATCAGCAATTAAAGACCTTGCGATTTTCATGTGGACAGATGAAATATATGGTGTGCTTTCAATAGAGTTTTTAGTGATTGTAATGATAAATTTTCTGAGACACACACACAGTTGTTTCAGTGCTTAATGATAATCTTTCTGGGAAAAGTAGGAGGGGAAAAGGGACTTTGTCACCGCTCAATATATATATATATATATATATATATATATATATATATATATATATATATATATATATATATATATATATATATATATATATATATATATATATATATGCGAACAAGCCTGAATGGTCCCCAGGACTATATGCGAATGAAAACTCACACCCCAGAAGTGACTCGAACCCATACTCCCAGGAGCAACGCAACTGGTATGTACAAGACGCCTTAAACCACTTGACCATCACGACCGGACATAATGAGGTGATAGCCGAAGCTATTTGAACCACCTCACCGCCGGCACTCGGATGGTTATCTTGGGCATAGCATTTTATCAAATCACCTCTATTTTTTTTGGGGGGGGGGGCGCAATGCATGAGGAACACAAATGCGAACAAGCCTGAATGGTCCCCAGGACTATATGCAACTGAAAACTCATTCAGGCTTGTTCGCATTTGTGTTCCTCACGCGTTGCCCCCCCAAAAAAATAGAGGTGATTTGATAAAATGCTATGCCCAAGATTACCATCCGAGTGCCGGCGGGAAGTGGTTCAAATAGCTTCGGCTATCACTTCCTTTTTGTCCGGTCGTGATGGTCGAGCGGATTAAAGCGTCCCTGTACATACCAGTTGTGTTGCTCCTGGCAGTATGGGTTCGAGTCACTTCTGGGGTGTGAGTTTTCAGTTATATATATATATATATATATATATATATATATATATATATATATATTCAATTCCCATAAATATAATCGCCTCCCCCCCCCCTCCCCTCCCCCCCCCGCCCCTCCTCTCCCCCCTCTCCCCCTTCCAGCCCCTCCCTCTTCCCCCTCCCCAGTCCATCCTAATGCCAGCAAGGTCACCAGAGGCGACCCGAGGCACCACCTCAGCTGGTAGACCAATGTGGCTCCCCCTACAGGAGGGGGCAGGGGAAGCCACCGACCTCCACCATGTGGCTAAATCCTTGCTCCCCTTCCCCTTTAGGAGCCACAGTCGTTACCCCCTTCCCCCTCACCCCTTTAACCCCTTATACACCCCTCCAATTCTTCTCACCCTTATACACCTCTCTACCCTATACCCCTCTCCACTTATACAACCCTCTTTTTTCACTCTCCCGTAACTTTGTCCTGAGAGAGAAGTTTAAAAGATAACGTTTTAAAATAAGTCCAAGACAGAGTGTGGGACTTGAGAGGGCGCCCAGATGGCACCAAGAAACGAGCCCAAACCCCACACCCTAATGTGTTGTGGGCCCCTGAAAATGGTCCCACGGTGGCAGACACAGATAAATGAGCAAAGTTAAGCTCAGAGAAACTTTATTCTTCCTCCGAAGAGATACAACCTGCGGGGGTCAATACGTGAGGGACAAGATGACCAATCAGGACGGCGCCCACTTCAGTCCTTCACTAAAGGCACAAGGGTGTAATTACCATGACCTGACTGGAGAGTTCATGGGTTACACAACAAGGGGGTCCCGTTTATAGTTCATGGGTTACAGAACAAGG
>WNGS01042707.1:1971089-2006603 GCA_020271785.1 Procambarus virginalis
AGCATCTCGTATCTGGAAACATTAGTAATGAGTTTTAATTTTCTCCCTCGTCTGTTGTTGCCGAGTGTTCCCTCATGGGTCATGTAGGCCTGGTCCTGGCCACCAGTCCAGGGAGTGGCTGTAATATTTCTTGAGAGTAGAGAGATGACAAGTTAATCCCATCACAAGTAACTGTAACACTGCCACGTTCTTCATATCAACAAAACCTTGGATTGTGAAATTTTCAAGTTGTTACATTGTCTAATAAATGTAAACGAAGCAGTCATTATTAAGGAAAGATGTACAGGTTTCACTAGTGACTGTGTAAATGTTTGATGACTCCAGGGCCGAGTTGTGATGGAACCTCGTGACCAGCAGCCGGTCATTCGCTGGGTAATTAAGTCTTCGTCTCAGCCAGCTCCGGCGACCACAAACTGGGCGGCCCAACACCCAGTCCGTCAGTCAGGCTGGCGGTACGGTGAACACATCTAAGTTAAAGGCTTTCTTTAACCACTGAAAATATTTCTCTCATCCTCCAGACCGTGGAGTGAGCAACCACTCCTCTAGAACAGTGGTCTGCGTTCTCGACTCGCAATCTAGAATCTTGGGTTCAATCCCCGATCGGGACAAAAATCGTTGTGCTCGTTCCTTTACAAAGATACATGTTGGCAAATTGCTCGTTGATCCCTATACACTAGAAGACATTACCACTCGTGTGGTTGCGAAGATGTGTAGTCACATCTTTATAATCAAGCAAAGGTTCCAGTCCTCTGCTAAGCGGCATATATTCGCTGGACTATTTTCTTGAAGCAGGAGGTGAGAGGTAATGAGGAGAAAGCGCACAGCCAGTGTGACTATAAAGCACATGGAACATACGAGGACACGGAGCTGGGAAAGAAAGGAAGGAACAGCGATACCACTACCAGGACCATCGGAGATTAAACGCAGACCTGCAAGAAGCGAGATCTCCGCTGTACCGACGAACCCAAGTGGTAACACCCCCAACGAACCCCAATTTTTCAGAGAATATAACCACGTGGACTGGTCGACAGAGCGACGGCCTCACCACTGGCAGGGTTGGAGTTCGAGTCCTTAAGGTCCAAATAACTGAGCAGCGTTTCCTCGACCCCGGCCTCATGCCTTCACTGCCTCTATATACTCACACTACCTTAGCGCTCTCACCTCACAATTTCTTCACACTGCCACCTCACAGAGAAGCTACAGCAGGCATTAAAGCCCTCGTAACCTCTCTCAAGTGTACAACCAAATGGTAGCCAACCATTTCTGACATCACCTATCACCTAATTCCTCTGTTCACCTAGCTGTAAATAGGTGTCTGGGAGTTTAGTCAGCTTGCTGTGGAGTTTCATCCTGGGGAGGGTGAGTAGTTCGACCTTCGGGGGGGGGGGGGGCTCGATATAAGCCTAAAGTCTATTATACTTTTAAAAGCATATGGTAAACAATTGTATGCGTCATATTTTCCATCATGGGGCGACCGACCAAAAAACCGGCTCGGGAGCTAACGCTCGGCCTTGCGAGCGCATGGAGGTGTGACCCCACACCCTGCACGTGTGGCCCCACCAACACCTGCACGTGTTGCCCCCCACACACCTGCTCCAGTCCATAACAAACCACTGTTCATAACTCCCGCCCTCTCGATATGATGCATGTATCATTCCCTCCCCTTCCTCTCCCCTTCCTCTCCCCTTCCTCTCCCTCTCCCCCTGCGTCTCCCTTCCTCTCCCCTTCCTCTCCTCTCTCCCCTTCCCCTCCCCCCTTCCTCTCCCTCTCTCCCCTTCCTTGTCCACTTTCCCTATCTCCCTTCCTTCTACTTTCCATTTTTTCCCATTCAATCCACTTTATACCCTTTCATTATCTAGGTGTATGACAGAGCGAGAGAGGAGAAAAAGAGGAAAAGAGAGAAACAGAAATAACTATATGCCCCGAAGCATTAGATGAAGAAACTTGGCGATTTGTTTCTCTGCTTTAGTCGGGAATCGAACCCGGGCCCTTTGGACTACGACCCTCGAGGTGTCATAGAGAGAGAGAGAGAGAGAGAGAGATGAGAGAGAGGAGAGAGAGAGAAGAGAGAGAGAGAGAAGAGAGAGAGAGAGAGAGAGAGAGAGAGAGAGAAGAAGGAAGATAACTGCACAAAGATAAAAAGACATACACACTAGAATACAATAAAAATGAAGATGAGACAGAATCAGATGTAATAGGTAGCAGAGATGGAGGAAAGGCGTAAGTGGTAGAAAGTGGATCAGGTGGAAAGCAGAAAGTGAAACATGTGGAACACAGGTCGACTCTGGTTGGAAAAGAGCACCACCGGCAGTGGCTTTCGACAGTTTATATTATTATTATTATTATTATTATTATTATTATTATTATTATTATTATTATTATTATTAATATTATTTATTTTCTACACAGACGTGGCCAACACATTACAATGCTAACCAGCATAATACATTTCTATTTTCTTTGTCTTCCATAGACAGGGTTAGAGATCAATTAAATTTCAGGGTTTATTGGAACAATCAACAACCACAGTGTCAGCTTTCTACAGTGTCTACTGTTCACAGTGTCTACTCCCTGCCTGCAGATAGGTCTAAGGTAGCCATGGCCACTTAAGAAACACTTGTGCAACATGGACGAGTTGGCAGCATGCGTGTGTGGAGAGCCCTGCAGGGATGCAAGTCTCATCCCTCCACAACCACAATATTTCCTCACAGATGCACATATTCCACTGATGTTAGGTTGCCAAGTCCCTTGTAGTTCTACCAGGAAGATGTTTACAAGTCTGAGTTACCCAGAACAAGTGCAAAGTAGCCAAGTATTTTCTTTTACCATTTTTTCAGTTAGTAGAACGTTATAAAAAACGTTACACTAGATCCACTTCATCCGGCCTCTGGGCTTAATGTAAAAAAAAAACACTGCCAATTCAATCAATGATGAACTGGCGTTGGTTTGACGATGAATCAGTCATCAACATTAGTATCATTTTTAATTAACACAGATAACATTGATTCAACATCAAACCTACACCACTGTTGGATATTTCCAGCGGGTACAGTATCCAGACGGCTCGATGTTCGAAGATCGAACATTGGTTCAATGTTGAAACAACGTGCGAGACTTTGAATCAATGATGAGTGTAACTTGCTCCTTGATACTGTGGCCAGTGATGAGTGCGTGGGCACATGTTGGGCAAGTGGCGGTGATTCAACGTTACTGTAGCGTTGTGTGCCACTGGAACCATTCCAGGACTACACGACCACTATCAGGTCACGCATGAACAAACCTGCTCATGACCTCTGATCACCCTGAGACAGAGTAAAGTCTGATCTATTAACACCCAGCAGAACCAATCACAATTCTGGCGAACGGTGCCACACTTGATACAGCCATCCCTCTCCCGGTGTCTAATTACACAGGTGTTACCCAGATGGCATCCAATTATCCTCAAGTCTACGGTGAGCCCCCTGGCGTGGTCTTGCCGTCTCACGTGATCCTCCTGTCTCTCGCGAGGTCTGCCTGTCCCTGTCACGTGGTCTGCCTGTCTTGTGTTGCTTAGTATACTACTATCTAAAAGCTGAGTATGTGCGAATTCGTGACTATTGACGACCGTCACAATAAGTACTGTCTAAACAGGAGGACGGGTTGTTTGAGACGTGGGATGAATGATCCATCGACCGTGTATTCACCTCGTTGTATTTGCAGGGGGTTGAGCTTTGCTCTTTCGGCCCGCCTCTCAACTGTCAATCAACTGTTTACTAACTACTTTTTTTCACCACACACCTCACACACCCCAGGAAGCAGCCCGTGACAGCTGACTAACTCCCAGGTACCTATTTACTGCTAGGTAACAGGGGCATTCAGGGTGAGAGAAACTTTGCCCATTTGTTTGTGCCTCGAGCGAGAATCGAACCCGCGCCACAGAATTACGAGTACTGCGCGTTATCCACCAGGCTACCAGGCCCCCGTGTGTAGTGATGATGATGATGGTAGTGTAACAAAGATGGTCGCCCTCATGACCATTGTGTGGCGACGTGGCCTCTCTCACCCAAGCCAGGCTGGGGACCACTTGTAGTCTTTTACCATACAAGAAAAGAAGAGTGATTCTTGCCAGAATACCAATGGTAAGCTTCGTTATTGGGTTCACGTTGGCGCTGTGTGGCATGACTTGTGTTTTATTAATGATGCCATTCCCAATCCATCCATGTTAGGCACATACCCCACATAAATTACTGTACAAAATTGGGTGAGGTTAATTAGCACCAAGCATTTGGCCTCCAACACACACATTATATTTTATACACATACCATAGAGGAGGTGCCCAGTAGTGCCCAGATACATTGTCTCCCCCCCCCCCACTGCTGTCTCTCTCCCTTTCCCTCTCACTTTATCTCAGCTAAAGCTCTCCATTCACTGCTGCTGGTCCGGACACGTGTTGATGACACGTCGTGTCGCTAGTGGCTGGCGGGGTTGATGTAGCTGTTCCGTCAACAACCTCGGGTTGTGCCACCCACCCCAGCCTCAAGCCTCCGTGGAGCTAACTTCATCAACTTCAGAATATTCCCATTATACCCCATTGAATGATATACTCTTTTTGTCAATTTTCGCAGACAGTGCGTAATGTTTTACTATATAAAAGAAGACAATTGAATTTTTAATATAATTTTGTAGAAGTTTTAAACGGCGGAGCCGAGTACCAGCCATAGGAGTTAATGTAGCAGTGTGCCTCGCTGTGATCTCTTTACTGCTGACCCTGACCCAAGCACGACCACCACACACCACAACAACCCTACTGGAACACTGGGTTAGGGCTCGAGCGTCTAGCCTGGAGCGTCTAGCCTGGAGCGTCTAGCCTGGAGCGTCTAGCCTGGAGCGTCTATAGCCGGCAGCCTCAAACATTCTAATTTTATATACGTACATTATATCTACACATAAACGTACCTCTCATAAATCACAGTTGGGTATATTATATATATATATATATATATATATATATATATATATATATATATATATATATATATATATATATATAATGGGCAAGTGGTTTTTGGCTCAACATTTGGTTTTTGGATGATGGTACTCTAGCCGGCTCCCCAGACTCACTCTTGGACGACATAAGAATAATTCAGGAGCAAGGAGCAAGTCTAGGCCTCACCCTGAACCCTTCCAAGTGCGAAATAATCTCCACCAACCAGCACATAATAGAGCAAATAAAGGTTGTTTTGCCTGACATTCATACAACCAACCCTGAGGACAGCACACTCCTAGGTGCTCCTCTTGGAAGGAATGCCATCGACGAGGTCCTTGGTAAGAAGATCACTGACCTGAAGAGGATGAACGAGAGGATTGAAGACATCGATGCCCATGATGCACTTTACCTCATTACCAGATGCTTGTCCCTCCCCAGGCTGACCTATTTTCTAAGATGTTCGCCATCTTTCAACAATATTAAATTAGAAGAGTACGACAGCTTGCTGAAATCAACACTAGAAAAAGCCCTCAATATTTTCCTCAGCGACTCACAGTGGAAACAGGCCTCCCTTCCTGTCAGACTCGGGGGCCTTGGCATGCGCACAGCAACACAAATTGCTGTACCAGCGTTCCTGTCCTCTTCAGTGGGGTCTGACAACTTGGTGAAGGAAATCCTACCTGAGCACCTAGTTCAACAGGCAGGGGTACATGATCCCAGCTTCACAGACTGCACAACCAAATGGGTCTCTCTCGCAGGACCAGCACCCCAACCACCGCCTTCTGAAGCCCATAAGCAATCCAGCTGGGATCGCCCCATTGCCGACCAAGAAGCTGCGACTTTGCTAGAAGCTGCGACAACACCACATGACACTGCCCGACTTAGAGCTGTAGCAGCTCCCCATGCAGGCGATTTCCTATTAGCAACCCCAATGTCAGCAACCGGCACCCGTCACACCGCAGGCATTCCGAATTGCCGTGGCTCTCCGTCTCGCTGCCCCAATCCACACCGAATACAGGTGTATTTGCGGCGAGGCAGAGGCCGACAGTTACGAACGGCATGGCCTTCTCTGCCAAAGGACAGGAGGATGGCATGCAAGACACGGCGAGGTCAATGACATTATTAAGAGAAGCCTTACCACAGCCGGTTGTCCAGCAGAGAGAGAGCCCCGTTACCTAACGTCCCGCAACTCTGATGAGCCTGTTGGTCGCCCAGACGGAATCACGGTGAACCCTTGGAAGAATGGTAGACAGTTGGTGTGGGACTACACTTGCGTTTCAACTCTAGCCAATACCTATGTTGACTTCAGTGCTACTCAAGCAGGAGGAGCTGCCAATCACCGGGAAGCGGCCAAGTCACGTAAATACAGAGACCTTGAGCACCAGTACAATTTTGTCCCCATTGCCTCAGAGACACTTGGTGCCTGGGGTAAAAGTGCTGCTAGCTTTTTGAAGGAGTTGGGGTCTAAGCTAATCGAAACAACTAGAGACCCTAGGGCTACCAGTTTTCTTTTTCAGCGCCTTAGTGTGGCAATCCAGAGAGGAAATGCTCACTGCATCCATGGTTCCTGCCCGCCATCTGAGGAGCTGGAGGAGCTATTCAACTTGTGACAAGCAGCCTTGTACCCTGCATGTAATCAATATTGTAACTTTTTTGTGTAATGACATTTTCAAATAAAATTAGATAAATATACACACATACCAAAAGAATAGGGGTGGTAGGAGAAGAAAATATTAAAGTGTTCAGTGAGGATCCACAAGGTCTTCTCTGAGTACTCTTTATTTTCTTCTCCAAGGCTATGGGCCCCTACACTTGCACCAGAGGTGGTACCCTTCATTCTATTTAAAATATATATATATATATATATATATATATATATATATATATATATATATATATATATATATATATATATTTTTTTTTTTTTAAACCTAGAAGGGGTACCACCTCTGGTGCAAGTGTAGGGACCCATAGCCTCGGAGAAGAAAATAAAGAGTACTCAGAGAAGACCTTGTGGATCCTCACTGAACACTTTGATATTTTCTTCTACCACCCCTATATATATATATATATATATATATATATATATATATATATATATATATATATATATATATGTATTTATATATATAGATATATAGCTGAAAGAAGCGTTTGAGCAGAATTCTGTGTTACGTTTCACTTACGAGATGGAGAAGGATGGGAAGCTGCCCTTTCTAGATGTAACAGTCATGGAAAGGAGCGGAGGTTTCCACACTGCAGTCTACACTAAGGAAACAAACATAGGAATGTGCCTAAATGCCAACAGTGACTGCCCAGATAGGTACAAGAGGAGTGTTGTTAACGCTTATGTCGACCGTGCTCTCAGCCACAGCTCAGAATGGAAGCAAGTCGACGAAGAACTCTGTAGAGTAAGGCAGGTCCTAGTCAACAACGGCTTCTCCAATGGTTTCATTGAAGACATCATAAGAAGGAAAGTGAAACGCCATGCAACCTCTGAAGATACAACTAACACAACACCTATACCCCCTATTAGACTATTTTACAGGAACTTCTTCTCCACAGCTCATAAAACGGAGGAAAGGGTCCTGAAAGATATTGTTAATAGAAACGTTATCCCTACAGACAAAAATCAGAAGATACAATTGACGATTTACTATAAAACCAAGAAAACTGCCAACCTACTCATGAGAAACTCTCCAGACACAAAGCAGAACGCTTTGAAAGAGACCAATGTCGTCTATGCCTTCAAATGCCCACTTGGGGACTGTAAGCCCCAAAGAACTCAATATATAGGCAAGACAACAACATCTCTTTCCAGGCGATTAACGATGCATAAGCAACAGGGCTCTATCAAGGAACATATAATCTCTTCCCACAACCAAACCATCACCAGAGAAATCTTAACAAACAACACAGAAATCATTGATAGATACAGCGACAACAGGCGGCTTGACATCTGCGAGGCACTACACATCAAGAAGTCAACACCAGCAATCAACAGCCAATTAACGCACAACTATATTCTACCCACTTCAAGACTCCGCTCCAATATAGAAACATCAAGAAATACGGGCCAATAGGCCTTCTGCAGTTACAGATCTATTCTTCCCTTTAGCTTATACCCATTGTTTCGTGTTCTGTGTTTGTTCTCACCTCACCCCAAACCATTGTAACATGTCACCTCACCCAAATGCAGGTATAAAAAAGAAAAGCTGTTTAAACTCTGTTCAGTTATAGTTGTTCTGTGTGTGTGTAACTAAAGTCTTTGAAAATGTAATAAGTTTTACGAAACGCGCTCAAGTGTCGCGTCAGACTAAGAAATAAAGAATGAATTTTGGAGAATTGATTTTTCATTTACCGTCATCAGTAAAAACAAACATAAGGAAAATTGAGAAAATTCGTGTTAGAATTATTAATCTTACTTTTTCGGTCATATTTAATAACATATGTCTACAGGAAAGACTGCTACCAAAATGTGTGTGTGTGTGTGTGTGTGTGTGTGTGTGTGTGTGTGTGTGTGTGTGTGTGTGTGTGTGTGTGTGTGTGTGTGTGTGTGTGTGTCCACTCAAACGATGAGTGGCGCTGCCAAATAACTCGGCCCTCGGGACAAAACAAAGCAAAACTTAAAACTTATATTATATACATATACCCAATGCGTGGGTTTGTGCGCGCGAGCGCGCACATTTGCAAGCATGCATGTGTATAAATTTATGACCGCGGATACAGGAATTTTTATTCTGTGATCCTATAGCAATTTTTTTTTTATCAACACTCAAACTTTGCCTGGCGATTTTATGACGCAACAAAAGCTGTTAAATTTCCAGTTTGTTGTTTCTAAAAGAAAAAACAAGTGAGGAACGGACAAACCTCAGAGAGCAAAGTTCAGTAAAATAGTGTGTGAGGAGGAGGAGGAGGAGGATGGCAGTGAGGGTGCAGTGTCCCCTCCCGCGCCTGCTGCTGTAGTCACTGCGTCACTCACAGGGAGGCCCGCGACAATAGAGGCGGCCTCGACCCCCTGTCCACACTGTCTCTGGCGTGTGAGGCCGTCACTCGCACCGCGCGCCACCAACAACAACGTCCCTGCCGCCGTAAAACCAAATTTATGGGAGGGTCGCGCCCCACGGACTGGCATCAGAGCGGCAGCGGGACGTCAGGTGGTGTACTGTCGCAGTTATGGCCGCTTCTCTCCACCACTACTGTCCACCCTGGCACCCTGGGCTTGGGGGGACCTCGCCCCCTGTGGGCTTGGGGGGGCCGCGCACCCTGGCTGGGCTTGGGGGGCCAAGCTCCCTGGCTGGGCTCGGGGGGGGGGGGGTCTCGCTCCCTGGGTATGCTTGAGGGGGGCCTCGCTCCCTGGGTAAGCTTGAGGGGGGCCTCGCTCCTTGGCTGGGCTTGGGGGGGGGGTCTCGCTCCCTGGCTGGGCTTGGGGGGGGGGCCAAGCTCCCTGGCTGGGCTCGGGGGGGCCTCGCTCCCTGGCTGGGCTTGGGGGGCCAAGCTCCCTGGCTGGGCTCGGGGGCCTCGCCCCCTGTGGGCTTGGGGGGGCCGCGCTCCCTGGCTGGGCTTGGAGGGCCAAGCTCCCTGGCTGGGCTCGGGGGGGGGGCCTCGCTCACTGGGTAGGCTTGAGGGGGCCTCGCTCCCTGGGTAGGCTTGAGGGGGGCCTCGCTCCCTGGGTAGGCTTGAGGGGGCCTCGCTCCCTGGGTAGGCTTGAGGGGGGCCTCGCTCCCTGGGTAGGCTTGAGGGGGCCTCGCTCCCTGGGTAGGCTTGAGGGGGCCTCGCTCCCTGGGTAGGCTTGAGGGGGGCCTCGCTCCCTGGGTAGGCTTGAGGGGGGCCTCGCTCCCTGGGTAGGCTTGAGGGGGCCTCGCTCCCTGGGTAGGCTTGAGGGGGGCCTCGCTCCCTGGGTAGGCTTGAGGGGGGCCTCGCTCCCTGGGTAGGCTTGAGGGGGCCTCGCTCCCTGGGTAGGCTTGAGGGGGGCCTCGCTCCCTGGGTAGGCTTGAGCGGGGCCTCGCTCCCTGGGTAGGCTTGAGCGGGGCCTCGCTCCCTGGGTAGGCTTGAGGGGGGCCTCGCTCCCTGGGTAGGCTTGAGGGAGGCCTCGCTCCCTGGCTGGGCTTTAGGAGAGACTTGCTCTCTCTTGCGCTTCTAGAAAAGCTCGTTTTCCAATAAGCTTAGAATTGGCTGCGTTAGCTTATGTTGTATAAGCTTAGGTTAATCTGTGTTAACTTAAGATTCGTGTGTTATCTTAGGTATGCATGATGTATAAGAACAAAAAATAATATTCAGGAAGCTTGAATATTAAGTAATTGTTAACCAAAGTCTTGAATAAAACCTGCCACCAAAATTCAAGAGTAATCAATGTCTTCAAACCGGAATGTTTGTACAGTGTTGGAGGTCAGACGTTTGGGGCCAGCGTCGCCCAACATGGCAGGGTGACTGGTGGGAAGTAGGGGTCTGTCATAGGCCGGTAAAGGTGCGGCCCAAATGCAACCCAATAAGGGTAGGGGAAGGGGTCGGCTCCTATTGCGAACCCCAGGAAATATTGAAATTTTTTGTCGAGTGTTTCGGCTGATTATAATATACACTGAGAGGAGATGGGATCATGTCTATTTACACATTTATCGAAATTTGCTTATGGCGATGAGTAATTTATTCTTGTGTGATTTATGTGTAAATGTGTAATTTATACTTGTTAAATTAAGCAAGTCCCAGCTGTGTCTGGGTACAAGTGACAGGATGAACAACCCAGCGGGTTTTCTTCCTTTTGGGGAGTGTTGTACATGCTGCTATGGCGGTGTGTCCACTCACAAGATGAGTGGCGCGGCCCAATAAACTCGCCCCTCGGGGCAAAATTTAACAAAAAATTTAAATTTATACTTGTGCAAGCGTACATGAAGTCAGTTTGTACTCAAACAAAGATTTCCAAGATGTCAGTCAACCTGCAGTCAATTTACACGTGCTCTTAATTTAATATCAAAGTTTGCACTCTGGCATATTTACATTTACGGAGCATATAAAGTGGTCCGTCGCTGCGAACATTCCCCCTCTCCCCCCTCACCACTTTTCCCCTTTATCTCCCCTCCCTCCCCCCTCCTCCACACGGAGCCAGCGTCTCTGTGCCGCTCACTCCATCACTGTCTGTTCCTTTACCATTATACAATGAATTGATTACCCATTCATCTTCATCAGCTTACACACCCTCGCCACCCCGCACTCAACCTCTGTGAGCGCTCACTTGCACGTGCTCGCGAGCACGCACGTGCACGCACACACACACACACACACACACACACACACATTCACACACACATTCACACACACACACACACACACACACACACACACCACACACACACCACACACACACACACACACACACACACACACACACACACACACAAATAGGTGAATACACACAGCGCCGGGGGGGGGGGGTCGTTGTCCTAAGGGCCCGGATTCGATTCCTGGCCGAGGTAGAAACAAATGGCCAAAAGTTTCTTACACCTGATGCAGCTGTTGACCTAGCAGTAAACAGGTACCTGGGAGTTAGACAGCTGTTATGGGTTGCATCATAGGCATGTGTGTGTACTCGCTTATTTGTACTCACCTATTTGTGTGTGTGTGCACGCATGTGTGTGTGTACTCACCTATTTAAATTCACCTATTTGTGCCTGCAGGATCGAGCTTTGACTCTTGGATGCCGCCTTTGTAGCCATCGGTTGTTTACAGCAATGACTCCTGTCCCATTTCCTTATCATATCTGGTTGTAAAATTATGAATAGAGTTTGCTTCCACAACCTGCTCCTTAAGGTCATTCCATTTACTCACTACACTTACGCTAAGAAAAACTTTCTAAAATATCACTATGACTCATCTGAGTCAAGATTCCATTCGTGCCCCCTTGTTCTGTTGTTATTTATTGTGAAAATTTCTTCTGTTTCCACCCTGTCAATCCCTCTAAGTACTTAATATGTCTGTATCATGTCAGCCCTCTCTATCCTCATGTCTAACGTCGTCAGGTTTAGTTCCTTCAGTCTGTCTTCGTGCCTCATCCCTCACAGCTCTGGGACGAGCCTCGTGATAAACTTCTGCACCTTTTTGGGCTTCCTTATGTGTTATGTTTAGATGGGGGTCCAAGATGGTGCGGCACACTCTAAGACTGGCCTCACATGGGCGGTATATAATGACCTAAAAGCCTCCTTATTCAAGTTTCTGAAGGATGTTCTGACTTTTGCCAGAGTAGAGTATGCGCCTGACGTTATTCTATTTATTTGAACCTCTGAAGCATTGGGCGTGAGTTGGAAATATATCTACTAGATATTTTAAAGGAAAATAGGTCAAGTTAGTATTTTAGGTAACAGACGGTTAGAAACGCGGGGTCCAAGAGCTTGATTCTGCAGGCACAAATAATAAATACACACACACCTATCTACCAACCGTCAATCTCCTCTGCCATGTTTGTCACTCTCAGTCTGTCTGTACTCACCTATTTGTGCTTGCGGGGGTTGAGCTCTGGCTCTTTGGTCCCGCCTCTCAACCGTCAATCAACAGGTGTACAGGTTCCTGAGCCTACTGGGCTCTATCATATCTACACTTGAAACTGTGTATGGAGTCAGCCTTCACCACATCGCTTCCTAATGCATTCCATTTGTCAACCACTCTGACACTAAAAAAGTTCTTTCTAATATCTCTGTGGCTCATTTGGGCACTCAGTTTCCACCTGTGTCCCCTAGTGCGTATGCCCCTTGTGTTAAACAGTGTGTTTAACACAAGTGTTGTGTGTTGTGTGTGTGTGTGTGTGTGTGTGTGGGGTGTGTGTGTGTGTGTGTGTGTGTGTGTGTGTGTGTGTGTGTGTGTGTGTGTGTGTGGCGCACGCGGGCGCACCTAGATGACGAAGGCGCAGCAGTGACCGCAAACAATGCAGTTTTGTCCACTTGGCGTTTGAACTCGGTGTCTTGGGAGCCAGTCCTTGTGAGCCGGAGGCGGAGACGCGTCACAACTGGCTGGCAGCGGTGATCCATCACACTAATTACCCGCACAAACACCGCCGCCCAGAGGCGCCTCCCGCCAGGAGCCCTTCATGCAGCTAACTAAGCCTGGTCTCCTATTGACGTGAGAGCCAGCCATTACTCTTATTAAAATTTAATAACATATGTCTACAGGAAAGACTGCTACCACAAAATGTGTGTGTGTGTGTGTGTGTGTGGTGGTGTGATGTGTGTGTGTGGTGTGGGTGTGTGGTGTGTGTGTGTGTGTGTGTGTGTGTGGTGGTGTGTGTGTCCACTCAAACGATGAGTGGCGCTGCCAAATAACTCGGCCCTCGGGACAAAACAAAGCAAAACTTAAAACTTATATTATATACATATATTACAATGCGTGGTTGTGTGCGCGCGAGCGCGCACATTTGCAAGCATGCATGTGGTAATAAATTTATGACCGCGGATACAGGAATTTTTATTCTGTGATCCTATAGCAATTTTTTTTTTATCAACACTCAAACTTTGCCTGGCGATTTTATGACGCAACAAAAGCTGTTAAATTTCCAGTTTGTTGTTTCTAAAAGAAAAAACAAGTGAGGAACGACAAACCTCAGAGAGCAAATTTCAGTAAAATAGTGTGTGAGGAGGAGGAGGAGGAGGATGGCAGTGAGGGTGCAGTGTCCCCTCCCGCGCCTGCTGCTGTAGTCACTGCGTCACTCACAGGGAGGCCCGCGACAATAGAGGCGGCCTCGACCCCCTGTCCACACTGTCTCTGGCGTGTGAGGCCGTCACTCGCACCGCGCGCCACCAACAACACGTCCCTGCCGCCGTAAAACCAAATTTATGGGAGGGTCGCGCCCCACGGACTGGCATCAGAGCGGCAGCGGGACGTTCAGGTGGTGTACCTGTCGCAGTTATGGCCGCTTCTCTCCACCACTACTGTCCACCCTGGCACCCTGGGCTTGGGGGGGCCTCGCCCCCCTGTTGGCTTGGGGGGGCCTCGCACCCTGGCTGGGCTTGGGGGGGGCCAAGCTCCCTGGCTGGGCTCGGGTAGGGAGGGGGGGGTTCTCTGCTTCCCTGTTGGTATGCGATTGAGGGGGGCCTCGCTCCCTGGGTAAGCTTGAGGGGGGCCTTCCGCTCCTTGGCTGGGCTTGGGGGGGGGGTCTCGCTCCCTGGCTGGGCTTGGGGGGGGGGCCAAGCTCCCTGGCTGGGCTCGGGGGGGGCCTCGCTCCCTGGCTGGGCTTGGGGGGCCAAGCTCCCTGGCTGGGCTCGGGGGCCTCGCCCCCTGTGGGCTTGGGGGGGCCGCGCTCCCTGGCTGGGCTTGGAGGGCCAAGCTCCCTGGCTGGGCTCGGGGGGGGGGCCTCGCTCAACTGGGTAGGCTTGAGGGGGCCTCGCTCCCTGGGTAGGCTTGAGGGGGGCCTCGCTCCCTGGGTAGGCTTGAGGGGGCCTCGCTCCCTGGGTAGGCTTGAGGGGGCCTCGCTCCTGGGTAGGCTTGAGGGGGCCTCGCTCCCTGGGTAGGCTTGAGGGGGCCTCGCTCCCTGGGTAGGCTTGAGGGGGCCTCGCTCCCTGGGTAGGCTTGAGGGGGGCCTCGCTCCCTGGGTAGGCTTGAGCGGGGCCTCGCTCCCTGGGTAGGCTTGAGGGGGGCCTCGCTCCCTGGGTAGGCTTGAGGGGGGCCTCGCTCCCTGGGTAGGCTTGAGGGGGCCTCGCTCCCTGGGTAGGCTTGAGGGGGGCCTCGCTCCCTGGGTAGGCTTGAGCGGGGCCTCGCTCCCTGGGTAGGCTTGAGGGGGCCTCGCTCCCTGGGTAGGCTTGAGGGGGGCCTCGCTCCCTGGGTAGGCTTGAGGGAGGCCTCGCTCCCTGGCTGGGCTTTAGGAGAGACTTGCTCTCTCTTGCGCTTCTAGAAAAGCTCGTTTTCCAATAAGCTTAGAATTGGCTGCGTTAGCTTATGTTGTATAAGCTTAGGTTAATCTGCTGTTTTAACTTAAGATTGTGTGTTATCTTAGGTATGCATGATGTATAAGAGACAAAAAATATATTCAGGAAGCTTGAATATTAAGTAATTGTTAACCAAAGTCTTGAATAAAACCTGCCACCAAAATTCAAGAGTAATCAATGTCTTCAAACCGGAATGTTTGTACAGTGTTGGAGGTCAGACGTTTGGGGCCAGCGTCGCCCAACATGGCAGGGTGACTGGTGGGAAGTAGGGGTCCTGTCATAGGCCGGTAAAGGTGCGGCCCAAATGCAACCCAATAAGGGTAGGGGAAGGGGTCGGCTCCTATTGCGAACCCCAGGAAATATTGAAATTTTTTGTCGAGTGTTTCGGCTGATTATAATATACACTGAGAGGAGATGGGATCATGTCTATTTACACATTTATCGAAATTTGCTTATGGCGTATTGTTAATAGAAAATGTTATCCCTACAGACAAAAATCAGAAGATACAACTAACGATTTACTATAAAACCAAGAAAACGGCCAGCCTACTCATGAGAAACTCTCCAGACACGGAGCAGAACGCTCTAAAAGAGACAAACGTCGTCTATGCCTTCAAATGCCCTCTTGGGGACTGTAAGCCTCAAAAAACTCAGTATATAGGCAAGACAACAACATCTCTTTCCAGGCGTTTAACGATGCATAAGCAACAGGGCTCCATTAAGGAACATATATTCTCTTCCCACAACCAAACCATCACCAGAGAAATCTTAGCAAACAACACAGAAATCATTGATAGATACAGCGACAGCAGGCGGCTTGACATCTGCGAGGCACTACACATCAAGAAGTCAACACCAGCAATCAACAGCCAATTAATGCACAACTATATTCTACCCACTTCAAGACTCCGCTCCAACATAGAAACATCAAGAAATATGGACCAATAGGCCTTCTGCAGTTCTATTGTACCCAACTTCTGCAAATCTATTCCATTATTCCGTGTTCTGTGTTTTGTTGAAAGTTTGTTTTTCACCCCACTATTGTACTACATCACCTCACCCAAATGCAGGTATAACAGCCAATGCTGTTCAGCCATAAGTTCAGTCATAAGTTGTGTGTGGATAAACTAAAGTCTTTGAAAATGTAATAAGTTTTACGAAACGCGCTCAAGTGTCGCGTCAGACTAGAAATAAAAATGAATTTTGGAGAATTGATTTTTCATTTACCGTCACCAGTAAAAAGAAACATAAGGAAAATCGAGAAAATTCGTGTTAGAATTTCTAATCTTACTTTTTCGGTCATGGTTTTTACTTTTTCGGTTTCCAAGGACACTACAGCCGAATTGAAAGCAAAGGTCAACAAATTGATCGAAACTGTGAATGCCAAGAAATCTGGACTCCACCTGCCAAAGATTATTGGGGAATATAAACCTGGATATGCGTATGGAAACGTCAAGACACATAAGCCTGGAAACCCACTTCGGCCAATCATCAGCCAGATACCCACACCCACGTACAGACTGGCGAAACGACTCAACGGCTTACTAACTCCTTATGTCCCTTGCGCCTTCAGCCTGAAGTCCCCGAAGGAATTTGTTGACTTACTGCGGGGAACACAGGCCACAGGGATAAGAGCCTCGTTGGACGTAGAATCACTGTTTACCAACGTGCCTGTGGATGAAACAATCGGGATGATAGTGGACCTTGCATAGTAGGCCGAGAAGTGCGTTCTGGCTACTAGGTACGACATATATATATATTTATATATATATATATATATATATATATATATATATATATATATATATATATATATATATATATATATATATATATATATATATATATATATATGCATCAAAAAGTCAACACCAGCAATCAACAGCCAATTAATGCACAACTATATTTTACCCACTTCAAGACTCCGAACCAATATAGAAGCATCAAGAGGAAGTATGGGCCAATAGACCCTCTGCAGATACTTCCATTCTTATGCTCTCATATCCAATTAATACCCATAGTTTCGTGTTCTGTCTTGTATTTGTCACAAGTTTGTCCACCTCATCCAAAACTGTTGCACCATATCACCTCACCCAAATGCGAGTATAAGTATAATGGATTAGCTGACTCTGTTTAGTGTTTACAGGTTACAGTTGTGTGTGTAAATTAAAATCTTTGAGAATGTAATAAGTTATTACGAAACGAGTTCAAGCGTCGCGTCAGACTAGAAATAAAAATGAATTTTGGAGAATTGATTTTTCAATTATCATCGACAGTGAAAGGAAACATAAGAAATATTGAGAAAATTCGCGTTATTAATCTTTCTTTTTCGGTCATATTTAATAACATATGTTTACAAGAAAGACTGATACTAAAATATACTAATATATATATATATATATATATACGCTGTGCCACAGAGTGGTCCTCTCGTGCAGACCCATCACCTCAACCACCATCCCCAAAAGCCCACAGGCAATCCAGCTGGGATGGCCCATTGTAGACAAAGTTGCTGCAGAGTGCCTGGATGCTGCATCAACACAGCACGACATTGCTCGCCTCACAGCAGTAGCAGCCCCTCATGCAGGGGATTTCCTGTTAGCAACCCCAATGTCGGCAACTGGCACGCGTCTCACACCACACGCCCTCCGAATTGCTGTGGCCCTCCGCCTTGCTGCCCCAATCCACACCAGATATAGGTGTATTTGCGGCGAGGTGGTGGCTGACAGGTACGGCCACCATGGCCTACTCTGCCAAAGCACGGGAGGATGGCACTCGAGGCACAGTGAAGTTAACGACATCATCAAGAGGAGCCTCACCACAGCTGGATGCCCAGCCGAGAGAGAGCCTCGTTACCTAACGCCCCGTAACTCTGATGCTCTTATTGGTCGCCCGGATGGTATCACAGTGAACCCCTGGAAGAATGGCAAGCAGTTGGTATGGGACTACACGTGCGTATCAACCCTGGCTAACACCTACATTGACCTCAGTGTTGCACAACCAGGTGGCGCTGCCCCCACAGGGAAGCAGCCAAATCCCGTAAGTATAGAGAACTTGATCACCACTACAATTTTGTCCCCATTGCTTCTGAGACACTCGGCGCCTGGGGTAAAAGTGCTACCAGTTTTTTGAAGGAACTGGGTTCTAGGCTCATTGAAACAACAAGGGACCCTAGAGCTGCCAGCTTTCTTTTCCAGCGCCTCAGCGTGGCGATACAGAGGGGAAATGCGCACTGCATCCAGGGTTCCTGCCCGCCATCTGAGGAGCTGGAGGAACTCGACAACCTATGATAACCATCTTTGTAACCTATATGTAACTCCTTTTTTGTAACACAGTTCAAATAAAGCAAATATATATGTGTACATACAAAAGAATGGGGGTGGTAGGAGAAGAAAATATTAGTGTTCAGTGAGAAACCACAAGGTCTCCTCTGAATACGTTTTATTTTCTTCTCCGAGGCTATGGGTCCCCACATTGGCACCAGAGGTGGTACCCTCACAAACTTTTATATATATATATATATATATATATATATATATATATATATATATATATATACAAATACATATTTTGGAAGCTGTCGTCCTGTGTACATGTTGCATTCAATACGATCGAAAGGGTTAGATTAACAAATTCTAGCATAAACCTTCAATTTATTTCTTAAGTTTGGGAATGTGATAGAGAGTTTGTCTCCACTGTGTCACTAACTGCTACTTACAGTATCATCACTACTATGTGAGTGTGTGAGGTGGTCACCCTCATGAGAGTAGGGCAGCAAATACTGCTTTCTGAATGGCTGGATGGGGTCGTGGGAGGGGCTTGAAGCGGCAGTTCTCTTGTCCTGCTGAATGAAGGACCGAACAAGGTAGTAGAGAGCTGCTGATAATTAGATAAGTGTTTGACGTGAAGAGCTTCTGCTATGCTTAGTCTCCAGTTGAGCCAGTATGTGTTGATTATTTTCTTGTTAAGGAGGATCTCTGTGGCTATGTTGTGGTTGTGTCCAGAGAGTGTGAGTGTTAATGGAGCCAGCGTCCAGCTGGAGGCATGACAATGGTCCGTGTTATCAAACTCAATTTGATAATTTCAATAACTTCAACTTCAATAATTTATTGAGACAATAAATTATACCTCAGAAGAATAGAGTAGCTTCATGTAGCTATTTCCTCGTGGCGTGTCGTCTGGGCTCATTCTCATAAATTTCAAGAAAATGAGGTGTCCTTATCTCCTTCCTCTCGCTAGCCTCATTAACCCTACATTATCTACTCTCTCCCTCCCTGGGTTATCTACTCCAAGGTCTACTCATCCGTGGCGCGCCTGCTGGCTGACATTATTCCCACAACGGTGAACAACACCACCACACACACAGTACACCAGTGATCACTACGGTGAACAACACCGCACACACACAGTACACCAGTGATCACTAACATAAACGGTTTCAGTACCTGGTTATAGGCCTAGTTCTCACTTAACGTTATCAACATCACTATTATATCATCACCCCTTAATCTCTAACCCCTTAAACTCTCCACACCCCCTCATTCATGCCATGCTCATCTCCACCCATCACCTCTCTACACACCAATCCCACCCCCTCCCGCCCTCTACACCCACCCCCTCCCGCCCTCTACAGCCCACAAACTACACCCCTCCCCACCCAACACCCCCTCCCGCCCTCCCCAGCAAGCGCTAAACGCTCTTATCTAGCGAACACCGCTGAAGTAGAGCGACATCGGGAGGGTTCCTCGCAGATAATAGCGGCGTTCATCGCGCCTGAGGCGTTTCCAAGCTTCGGTTCGGCACTTACGAATGCCTTTTATGCTCTGGCAACAGGAATGAGACTTTGCAAGTGATATATTTTGGACGTAAATCGCAGTGTTATTCCAGTGGTTATTGCGAGGCTGGTGGGCTCCGGGGCGGCGTGGTCGCCATTCCCTCGACACAAGACCCAAGCATCGCACATATTGAATAAGTTTGGTAAGATACGATATTACTCCTCTCACTCAGCTATGTGCGTGGCTGGCACTGTGGCGTGCCTGCGCTCCTCTCCCCTCCTCTCTCTCCGGAGTAATCTTGAGGTTTTCCTTGGCATTTCTCCTTGGACTAGGGTGCACGAGCCTTGTTCTCACCTAGTTGTGCTTGCGGGGGTTGAGCTCTGGCTCGTTGGTCCCGCCTCTCAACTGTCAATCAACTGGTGGACAGGTTCCTGAGCCTACTGGGCTCTATCATATCTACACTTGAAGCTGTGATGTGTGTGCGTGTGTGTGTGTGTGTGTGTGTGTATGTGTGTGTGTGTGTGTGTGTGTGTGTGTGTGTGTGTGTGTGTGGTGTGTGTGTGTGTGTGTGTGTACTCACCTAGTTGTACTCACCTAGTTGTGCTTGCGGGGGTTGAGCTCTGGCTCTTTGGTCCCGCCTCTCAACCGTCAATCAACAGGTGTACAGTTTCCTGAGCCTAATGGGCTCTATCATATCTACATTTGAAACTGTGTATGGAGTCAGCCTCCACCACATCGCTTCCTAATGCATTCCATTTGTCAACCACTCTGACACTAAAAAAGTTCTTTCTAATATCTCTGTGGCTCATTTGGGCACTCAGCTTCCACCTGTGTCCCCTAGTGCGTGTGCCCCTTGTGTTAAACAGCCTGTCTTTATCAACCCTGTCGATTCCCCTGAGAATCTTGAATGTGGTGATCATGTCCCCCCTAACTCTTCTGTCTTCCAACGAAGTGAGGTTTAATTCCTGCAGTCGCTCCTCGTAGCTCATACCTCTCAGCTCGGGTACTAGTCTGGTGGCAAACCTTTGAACCTTTTCCAGTTTAGTCTTATGCTTGACTAGATAGGGACTCCATGCTGGAGCCGCATACTCCAGGATTGGTCTGACATATGTGGTATATAATGTTCTGAAAGATTCCTTACACAAGTTTCTAAAGGCCGTTCTTATGTTAGCCAACCTGGCATATGCTGCTGATGTTATCCTCTTGATATGAGCTTCAGGGGACAGGTCTGGCGTGATATCAACCCCCAGGTCTTTCTCTCTCTCTGACTCTTGAAGTATTTCATCTCCCAAATGATACCTTGTATCTGGTCTCCTGCTTCCTACCCCTATCTTCATTACATTACATTTGCTTGGGTTAAACTCTAACAGCCATTTGTTCGACCATTCCTGCAGCTTGTCCAGGTCTTCTTGAAGTCTCAAGCTGTCCTCCTCTGTCTTAATCCTTCTCATGATTTTGGCGTCGTCAGCAAACATTGAGAGGAATGAGTCTATACCCTCTGGGAGATCATTTACGTATATCAGAAACAGGATAGGTCCAAGTACAGAGCCCTGTGGGACTCCACTGGTGACTTCACGCCAGTCTGAGGTCTCACCCCTCACTGTAACTCTCTGTTTCCTATTGCTTAGGTACTCCCTTATCCACTGGAGCGTGTGTGTGTGTGTGTGTGGTGTGTGTGTGTGTGTGTGTGTGTGTGTGTGTGTGTGTTTGTGTGTGTGTGTGTGTGTGTGTGTATGTGTGTGTGTGTGTGTGTGTGTGTGTGTGTGTGTGTGTGTGTGTGTGTGTGTGTGTGTGTGTGTGTGTGTGTGTGTGTATTCACCTAGTTGTGTTTGCGGGGGTTGAGCTTTGCTCTTTCGGCCTGCCTCTCAACTGTCAATCAACTGTTTACTAACTACTTTTTTTTCTCCACACCACACACACCCCAGGAAGCAGCCCGTGACAGCTGACTAGCTCCCAGGTACCTATTTACTGCTAGGTAACAGGGGCATTCAGAGTGAAAGAAACTTTGCCCATTTGTTTCTGCCTGATGAAGAAGTCGAACCCGCGCCACAGAATTACGAGACCTGCGCGCTATCCACTAGGCTACCAGGTCCAAACAAGTGGTCCACACACACACACCTGGTCCACCAGGTGTGTGTGTGTGTGTACTCACCTAGTTGTACTCACCTAGTTGTGCTTGCGGGGGTTGAGCTCTGGCTCTTTGGTCCCGCCTCTCAACCGTCAATCAACAGGTGTTCAGGTTCCTGAGCCTATTGGGCTCTATCATTTCTACACTTGAAACTGTGTATGGAGTCAGCCTCCACCACATTACTTCCTAATGCATTCCATTTGTCAACCACTCTGACACTAAAAAAGTTCTTTCTAATATCTCTGTGGCTCATTTGGGCACTCAGTTTCCACCTGTGTCCCCTTGTGCGTGTGCCCCTTGTGTTAAATAGCCTGTCTTTATCAACTCTGTCGATTCCCCTGAGAATCTTAAATGTGGTGATCATGTCCCCCCTAACTTTTCTGTCTTCCAACGAAGTGAGGTTCAATTCCCCTAGTCTCTCCTCGTAGCTCATATCTCTCAGCTCGGGTACTAGTCTCACACTTGCCTTTAAAGTTATAAATTAAGTTTGCCTCTACGACTTGCTGCTTTTGTTCATTCCATTTACTCACTACCTTTACGTCCAAAGATATTTTTCAAAGATATCTATAACACGAGTTTCAAGCTTCCATCCATGCTACTTTGTTCTGTTGGTATTCATTGAAACATTTCTCCGTTTTCACCTTGTCAATCCCAATAAGTATTTTATACGTCTGTATCATGTCCCCCCTCTACCTCCTTTCTTAAGTCGCCAGATTTAGTTTCTTCAGTCTGTCTTCGTACCTCATCCCTCGCAGCTCTGGGACGTCTCGTTGCGAACTTCTGTACATTTTCGTGCCTCCTTATATGCTTTTAATACCTGGTTGATGGGGTTCTGGGAGTTCTTCTACTCCCCAAGCCCGGCCCGAGGTTAGGCGTGACTTGTGAGAGTTTGGTCCACTAGACTGTTGCTTGGAGCTGCCGGCAGGCCCACATACCCACCACAGCCCGGTTGGTCCGGCACTCCTTGGAGGAAACAATCTAGTTTTCTCTTGAAGATGTTCAAGGTTGTTCCGGCAATATTTCTTATGCTCGCTGGGAGGACGTTGAACAACCGTGGACATCTGATATTCATACAGTGTTCTCTGATTGTGCCTATGGCACCTCTGCTCTTCACTGGTTCTATTCTGCATTTTCTTCCATATCGTTCACTCCAGTACGTTGTTATTTTACTGTGTAGATTAGGGACCTGTCCCTCCAGTATTTTCCATGTGTATATTATTTGGTATCTCTCTCGTCTCCTTTCTAGAGAGTTTGGGGCTTCAAGTTAAGTCTTGGGGTCTATGGGTTTGGGGTCTAGTTAAGATGGGGGCTCCAGGATGGGGCGGCATACTCTCAAACTGAGCTCACATAGGAGGTATACTCTGATCTAAACGTCTTGGTATAGATCACTGTATACCGCCGAAACTCCCCACTCTCCAGTCTGGTCTCCTCCACTCTCCAGTCTGGTCTCCCCCACTCTCCAGTCTGGTCTCCTCCACTCTCCAGTCTGGTCTCCTCCACTCTCCAGTCTAGTCTCCCCTACTCTCCAGTCTGGTCTCCCCACTCTCCAGTCTGGTCTCCTCCACTCTCCAGTCTAGTCTCCCCTACTCTCCAGTCTAGTCTCCCCTACTCTCCAGTCTGGTCTCCCCCACTCTCCAGTCTGGTCTCCCCCACTCTCCAGTCTAGTCTCCCCTACTCTCCAGTCTGGTCTCCCCCACTCTCCAGTCTGGTCTCCTCCACTCTCCAGTCTAGTCTCCCCCACTCTCCAGTCTGGTCTCCCCACTCTCCAGTCTAGTCTCCCCCACTCTCCAGTCTGGTCTCCTCCACTCTCCAGTCTGGTCTCCCCCACTCTCCAGTCTGGTCTTCCCCACTCTCCAGTCTGGTCTCCCACACTCTCCAGTCTGGTCTCCCCCACTCTCCAGTCTGGTCTTCCCCACTCTCCAGTCTGGTCTCCCACACTCTCCAGTCTGGTCTCCCCCACTCTCCAGTCTGGTCTCCCCCACTCTCTAGTCTGGTCTCCCCCACTCTCCAGTCTGGTCTCCCCCACTCTCCAGTCTGGTCTCCCCACTCTACAGTCTGGTCTCCCCACTCTACAGTCTGGTCTCCCCACTCTACAGTCTGGTCTCCCCACTCTACAGTCTGGTCTCCCCACTCTACAGTCTGGTCTCCCCACTCTACAGTCTGGTCTCCCCACTCTACAGTCTGGTCTCCTCCACTCTCCAGTCTGGTCTCCCCACTCTACAGTCTGGTCTCCCCCACTCTCCAGTCTGGTCTCCCCACTCTACAGTCTGGTCTCCCCACTCTACAGTCTGGTCTCCCCCACTCTACAGTCTGGTCTCCCCACTCTACAGTCTGGTCTCCCCACTCTCCAGTCTGGTCTCCCCACTCTCCAGTCTGGTCTCCCCCACTCTCCAGTCTGGTCTCCCCACTCTCCAGTCTGGTCTCCCCACTCTCCAGTCTGGTCTCCCCCACTCTCCAGTCTGGTCTCCCCACTCTCCAGTCTGGTCTCCCCCACTCTCCAGTCTGGTCTCCCCCACTCTCCAGTCTGGTCTCCCCCACTCTCCAGTCTGGTCTCCCCACTCTCCAGTCTGGTCTCCCCCACTCTCCAGTCTGGTCTCCCCCACTCTCCAGTCTGGTCTCCCCACTCTCCAGTCTGGTCTCCCCCACTCTCCAGTCTGGTCTCCCTCACTCTCCAGTCTGGTCTCCCACTCTCCAGTCTGGTCTCCCCACTCTCTAGTCTGGTCTCCCCCACTCTCCAGTCTGGTCTCCCCCACTCTCTAGTCTGGTCTCCCCCACTCTCTAGTCTGGTCTCCCCCACTCTCCAGTCTGGTCTCCCCCACTCTCTAGTCTGGTCTCCCCCACTCTCTAGTCTGGTCTCCCCACTCTCCAGTCTGGTCTCCCCCACTCTCCAGTCTGGTCTCCCCACTCTCCAGTCTGGTCTCCCCACTCTCCAGTCTGGTCTCCCCCGCTCTCCAGTCTGGTCTCCCCACTCTACAGTCTGGTCTCCCCACTGTTTACACTCCTCTCCGCCTCTAATATGTGCCGCCCCCTCTCCCAAGCCACTCTTTCTCTTCTATCTCTCCAATTTCATCGTTCCGCTCTCCCTTTCTCTTCTACCTTCTCCTATCCCCTCCTCTCCCTACCCTTTCCTCTCCATTCTCCCTCGCCCCCATCCCTGCCCACAAGAGCGAGGGTGACATAAGGTTCATAATTCCACCAATTTGAAAATTTATTGGTTTAGAGAGAAGTTTGTGTCTTTGTCGGTGTCGCACTGTGTGGGTGTACTCTCCTAGTTGTGCTTGCGGGGGTTGAGCTTTGGCTCCTTGGTCCCGCCTCTTAACTGTCTATCAACTGGTGTACAGATTCCGGAGCATACTGGGCTCTATCATACTCACATTTATAACTGTGTATGGAGTCAGCCTCCACCACATCACTTCCTAGTGCATTCCATTTTCTAAAGACTCTGACACTGACACTAAAAGTTCTTTCCAATGTTTCTGAGGCTCAATTTGGCACTCAGCTTCCACCTGTGTCCCCTTGTTCGAGTACCACCCGTGTTAAACAGTTTATCTTTATCTACCCTTTGATATCAAATCAGTTAGGAATTTTTTTATCTCCTCATAATTTCCTTTCCGAAATGCCGGCCAATTGCTTTCTGGTCCCTTCCTTGAGTACATTAACCCTTCTCCGACCAGATACTGAAACAACAGTACACTGTGATCACTCATACCCACGGGGGCTTCAAGACCGATTTCCCTTATGTCTGAATCGTTCAGAGTGAATACTAGGTCGAGTCTTGCTGGGTCATCCTTGCCTCTCATTCTCGTGGCACCCGTGACATGCTGACTTAAAGAGTTTATAGTCGCCACCTCCATCAGTTTCACTCTCCATGTTTCCTCACCTCCATGTGGTTCCTTGTTCTCCCAGTCTATTCTTCCGTGATAGGATAGACTGATAGGATAGACATTCCAACGATCCCCAACGGCCGCTTGGGGGTCGTTGTCCTAAGGGCCCGGATTCGATTCCTGGCCGAGGTAGAAACAAATGGCCAAAGTTTCTTACACCTGATGCAGCTGTTCACCAAGCAGTAAACAGGTACCTGGGAGTTAGACATCTGTTATGGGTTGCATCATAGGCATGTGTGTGCAGGCGATGAGTCACAATAACGTGGCTAAAGTATGTTGACCAGACCACACACTAGAAGGTGAAGGGACGACGACGTTTCGGTCCGTCCTCGACCATTCTCAAGTCGATGGTCCAGGACGGACCGAAACGTCGTCGTCCCTTTACCTTCTAGTGTGTGGTCTGGTCAGCATGTGTGTGTACTCACCTATTTGTACTCACCTATTTGTGCCTGCAGGATCGAGCATTGACTCTTGGATCCAGCCTATCGAGTCATCAGTTGTTTACAACAATGACTCCGGTCCTATTTCCCTATCATACCTAGTTGTAAAATTATAAAGAGAGTTTGCTTCCACAACCTGCTCCTTAAGTGCATTCCATTTTTCCACTGCTCTCACGTTAAAAGGAAACTTCCTAACATTTGACACCTGAAATAGCACTTGACACCTGAGGTAGCACTTGACACCTGAGATAGCACTTGACACCTGAGGAAGAACTTGACACCTGAGGTAGCACTTGACACCTGAGGAAGCACTTGACACCTGAGGAAGAATAAGCTAATTCTCCAGTCCGTTCTCTCGATTCACTACGTCGTTAAAAGATGCAACGGTTTCGTCTATATAGACACGTACGAACCTAACCTACCTACCTATAACCTATCGAGACCCACGCAAAGGAAAACGTCAATAAAACGTTGCCTTAATTTTGTACCAATATATATATGGTATTTTTAAAGTTTTTTTCTCATGCCGCGCGGCATCCCACGCTGATTATAGGTCCCCCCCCCCCCACTGTGATGGCCAGGTGAGGGTCAGCGAGCCAGTAAGGAACATCGTTACGCTACGGGAATTACTTTCAACAGGATTAGATACTTATGCTTGCCCCTCCTCCCCCCCCCCTCCACTCCAACGAAGGTTCGAACTCTGGCCCACTAAAGCGACAGTCCCAGACGATATCCACCGCGCCCTATCCACTAGTTATATTTTAAAATATACAAATTCTATGCTTAATTATCACAGCTTAATAACATGTTTAAGGTGTACTTTAAAATATTTTATATATATATTTATATAATTTATAAAATTTATAAATGTTTTATATTTATAAAATATAATAAAATAATATATTTTAAAATATACAAATTCTTTGCTTAATTATCACAGCTTAATGACATGTTTAAGCCTAAGTAATGGAGCTTTAGCTGATAATTTGGGATTTTTTTCTCCGTCTGAAGTTTACTCCTGATAAAAAGTTACACAAGGTTCCATTCAAGGCAGAGTGAGACGAGTGGTGCTGGCCGGGGAGTGAACTGCCTGTTCCATGGCCGCGGTGTTCAGTGAGTGTGCAGTAACTGCAAAGTACATCCGGCCTGGAGCCCCGTTGTGGCGCCATCATCCAGGGCGGTGGCCCACCTGCCCGTAATGGCCACCAGGAGCCACATCCACGAAAGCACTTACGCAAACACTTACGAACCTGTACATCTTTTCTCAATCTTTGGCGGTTTTGTTTCCAATTATTAAACAGTTAATGAGCTCCGAAGCACCAGGAGGCTGTTTATAACAATAATAACAGTTGAATGGGAAGTTTTCGTGCTTGTAAACTGTTTAATAAATGTAACCAAAGCCGCCAAAGATATAGGGAAGATGTACACGTTCGTAAGTGCTTGCGTAAGTGCTTTCGTGAATCTGGCCCCTGGATATGTGCTCTCGTTACTGGACCACCGTGAAGAGTCACAACCTAAAAAACCTTCCTGGAAGAAGAAAGATTGATTTTAAAAATTTTCAGAATCACTCGACCAAAGTAAAAAAAGGGTTCCAGCATAAATTACAGTCATTCCAGTTTCAGTAGCAGCGTCAGACCGCACAGAGTCCTCCAGCAGAAGCTTAGGATCCACACAAGCTTCCAGCTACAGTAAACTATCTCAAAACTTTCTATTAACAATATAATAGACAATTGTACTGGAACAATGCCTGGCCCGCAACGGCCGTTCCACACAAAGGACCACCCAACAGGTTCTAGTATGGACAATGGACTAGCTAAAAGTTTCCAGTATTTAACAGTCCAGCCAAGTCCAGTCCGGTAACGTTCCATCAGGAGCGTCCAGTACTGTAACAAGTCCAGCCACTTGGGAGAACCAAGTGTGCGGGGTTCGAGTCCTGATCATGGTTCCTAGTGATCTTATCACTGATGCATCATCATAATGGAATTTCATTGTCCACCAGGAGCTTCCAGTATTATAACACAAGACCAGAACCAGAGTCAACAGTGACCCATTAAATACCTTTCAGTTATGGAGACACTCCACAAGCCTCCAGTAACACGTCCAGTAACACCTCCAGTAACACCTCCAGTAACACGTCCAGTAACACGTCCAGTAACACGTCCAGTAACACCTCCAATAACACGTCCAGTAAAACCTCCAGTAACACCTCCAGTAACACGTCCAGTAACACCTCCAGTAACACGTCCAGTAACACGTCCAGTAACACGTCCAGTAACACGTCCAGTAACACCTCCAGTAACACGTCCAGTAACACCTCAGTAACACCTCCAGTAACATGTCCAGTAACACGTCCAGTAACACCTCCAGTAACACGTTCAGTAACACGTCCAGTAACACCTCCAGTACACCTCCAGTAACACGTCCAGTAACACCTCCAGTAACACCTCCAGTAACACGTCCAGTAACACGTCCAGTAACACGTCCAGTAACACGTCCAGTAACACCTCCAGTAACACGTCCAGTAACACCTCCAGTAACACGTCCAGTACACCTCCAGTAACACCTCCAGTAACACCTCCAGTAGTAACACGTCCAGTAACACGTCCAGTAACACGTCCAGTAACACGTCCAGTAACACCTCCAGTAACACCTCCAGTAACACCTCCAGTAACACCTCCAGTAACACCTCCAGTAACACCTCCAGTAACACCTCCAGTAACACGTCAAGTAACACGTCCAGTAACACGTCCAGTAACACGTCCAGTAACACGTCCAGTAACACGTCCAGTAACACGTCCAGTACACGTCCAGTAACACGTCCAGAACACCTCCAGTAACACCTCCAGTAACACGTCCAGTAACACCTCCAGTAACACCTCCAGTAACACCTGTAACACCAGTAACACGTCCAGTAACCGTCCAGTAACACGTCCAGTAACACGTCCAGTAACACCTCCAGTAACACGTCCAGTAACACGTCCAGTAACACCTCCAGTAACACGTCCAGTAACACCTCCAGTAACACCTCCAGTAACACCTCCAGTAACACGTCCAGTAAACACGTCCAGTAACATGTCCAGTAACACCTCCAGTAACACCTCCAGTAACACCTCCAGTAAACACCTCAGTAACACCCGTAACACCTCCAGGATCACCCAGAAAGTGTCCATTACACTATGTAACACAACATATTAATTACTAGTGTGTGTACTACCATGGGCCGGAGAGTGTTCCCCGAGCACCGGCGGTGTTCCCGACCACACTGGTCAACGCGATCACCAAACCTTCCACACCTGCAGGATCCTGCCACCTACGGACTACCACCACCAATACCCTTCACCAGATACCTGGAGTAACCTGGGTTATACCTGGGGCATTCTTCTGTATGCGTGGAGAATACCTGGGTAATACCGGAGTAATCATGGAGTATACCTAGAGTTTACATGGAGTATACCTGGTGTATACCTAATGTACCCAATCCTTTCACCCCATCTCCCTACCGCCCTCCTCCTTCCAATCATAAACAGAAAGACTTAGGCCTACCTCGACCAGTCTATGTCCGTCCCCTACTCCAGTGTCTGCCCTCAAACATTGGACATATTATCTTATAGTGTAGTTATTATATACATCCCTGCTTTCAGCTCCCCTATGGATACTAATGGGAGAATAACACGCAGCAGGGTTCGAATCCCAAATACCTAAAGGATGGGATACTATACTAAATGGGATCATCAACGGACAATCACCCAATCGCAATCAGAGGCACCAACACCACCATGGGATATGAAATATGTTCTACTCCATTGTGTGTTCAGGGAAGCCAAAAACACAGTTTGAAGCCAAAACCCAGCAAGTGCAGCTCTTTAAATTCAAATGCACCCAACTCCATCATATTACTTCTACGCTAAATGGTCATAGACTACAGTGAGTGTAACCCGCTACCGCTCTCTACAAGACCCACAACCACACACACACACACGCAGTGTCCCTAACCTGCATACCATGCAAGCTGATGGAGAAGATTGTGCGAAGAAAGCTAGTGGAACATCTGGAGCGAAAGAACTTTGTAATACAGCATCAACATGTGTTCAGGGATGGCAGGTCCTGCCTCACAGGGTTACTTGAATTCTACGACCAGCAACAAAAATCAGGCAAGAAAGAGAAGGGTGACAGACTGCATATTTTTGGATTGTCAGAAAGCCTTTGATACAATACCACACAAGAGGCTAGTGAAAAAGCTGGAGATGCAGGCTGGAGTGAAAGGGATGGTACTTCATTGGATACAGGAGTACCTAAGCAACAGGAGACAACGAGTCAGTGTGAGGGGTGAGTCTCAGATTGGCGAGACGTCACAAGTGGAGTCCCGCAGGGGTCAGTCCTTGGATCTATACTGTTTCTGATATATGTAAATGATCTCCCAGCGGGTATAGAATCGTTTCTCTCAATGTTTGCTGATGATGCAAAAATTATGAGGAGGATTGAAACAGAGGATGATAGTAGGAGGCTACAAGATGACCTAGACAGACTGAGTGAATGGTCCAACAAATGGCTGTTGAAAGTTCGACCGGAGTATATGCAAAGTAATGAAACTAGGCAGTGGAACAGGCCAGACACAGGATACAGAATAGGAGATGAAGTACTTAATGAAACAGACAGAGAGAAAGATCTAGGAGTTGATATCACACCAAACCTGTCTCCTGAAGCCCACATAAAAGAATAATGTCTGCGGCATATGCGAGGCTGGCTAACATCAGAACAGCGTTCAGGAACCTGTGTAAGGAATAATTCAGAATCTTGTACACACCATGTAAGACCAATCCTGGAGTATGCGGCCCCAGCATGGAGCCAGTACCTTGTCAAGCACAAGACAAAGCTGGTAAAGTCCAAAGGTATGCACTAGGCTAGTCCCAGAACTAAGAGGCATGAGTTACGAGGAAGGCTGCGGGAAATGCACCTTACGACCCTGGAGGACAGAAGAGTAAGGGGAGACATGATCACAACCTACAAATCCTCATGGGAATCGACTGGGTAACAAGGATAAACTATTCAACACTGGTGGTACGCGAACAAGGGGAACAGGTGGAAACTGAGTACCCACATGAGCCACAGGGACATTAGAAGGAACTTTTTCAGTGTTAGAGTAGTTAACGGATGGAATGCATTAGGCAGTGATGTGGCGGAGGCTGACTCCATACACAGTTTCATATATAGATATGATAGAGCCCAGTAGGCTCAGGAACCTGTACACCGTTGATTGACAGTTGAGAGGCAGAACCAAAGAGCCAAAGCTCACCCCCACAAGCACAATTAGGTGAGTACACACACACACCACACACACACACACACCACACACACACACACACACACACACCACACACACACACACACACACACACATACACACACACAACACACACACACCACACACACACACACACACACACACACACACTGGGGGGGATCTGGTAGCTGAGTGGACAGCACGCGGGACTCGTTATCCTGTAGACCGGGTTCGATTCCAGGTGCCGGCAGAGACAATTGGGCAGAGTTTCTTTTACCCTGATGCATCTGTTACCTAGCAGTAAATAGGTACCTGGGAGACAGCTGTTACGGGCAGCTTCCTGTTGTGGTGTGTGTGTGTGTGTGTGTGTGTGTGTGTGTGTGTGTGTGTGTGTGTGTGTGTGTGTGTGTGTGTGTGTGTGTGTGTGTGTGTGTGTGTGTGTGTGTGTGTGTGTGAAAAAAAAGGTTAGTAACAGTGTATATTGATTGACAGTTGGGAGGCGGGCCGAAGACAACAGCTCAACCCCGCAAGCACAACTAGGTGAACACACACACAATACATACATACACACACACACACACACACACACACACACACACACACACACACACACACCACACACACAACACACACACAGTACCCCATAAAAGGTTGATGCATAAGCTGGAGAAACAGGCAGGAGTAACAGGTAGGGCGCTCCAGTGGATAAGGAGTACCTAAGCAATAGGAAGCAGAGAGTTACAGTGAGGGGTGAGACCTCAGACTGGCGTGAAGTCACCAGTGGAGTCCCACAGGGCTCTGTACTTGGACCTATCCTGTTTCTGATATACGTAAATGATCTCCCAGAGGGTATAGACTCATTCCTCTCAATGTTTGCTGACGACGCCAAAATTATGAGAAGGATTAAGACAGAGGAGGACAGCTTGAGACTTCAAGAAGACCTGGACAAGCTGCAGGAATGGTCGAACAAATGGCTGTTAGAGTTTAACCCAAGCAAATGTAATGTAATGAAGATAGGGGTAGGAAGCAGGAGACCAGATACAAGGTATCATTTGGGAGATGAAATACTTCAAGAGTCAGAGAGAGAGAAAGACCTGGGGGTTGATATCACGCCAGACCTGTCCCCTGAAGCTCATATCAAGAGGATAACATCAGCAGCATATGCCAGGTTGGCTAACATAAGAACGGCCTTTAGAAACTTGTGTAAGGAATCTTTCAGAACATTATATACCACATATGTCAGACCAATCCTGGAGTATGCGGCTCCAGCATGGAGTCCCTATCTAGTCAAGCATAAGACTAAACTGGAAAAGGTTCAAAGGTTTGCCACCAGACTAGTACCCGAGCTGAGAGGTATGAGCTACGAGGAGCGACTGCAGGAATTAAACCTCACTTCGTTGGAAGACAGAAGAGTTAGGGGGGACATGATCACCACATTCAAGATTCTCAGGGGAATCGACAGGGTTGATAAAGACAGGCTGTTTAACACAAGGGGCACACGCACTAGGGGACACAGGTGGAAACTGAGTGCCCAAATGAGCCACAGAGATATTAGAAAGAACTTTTTTAGTGTCAGAGTGGTTGACAAATGGAATGCATTAGGAAGCGATGTGGTGGAGGCTGACTCCATACACAGTTTCAAGTGTAGATATGATAGAGCCCATTAGGCTCAGGAAACTGTACACCTGTTGATTGACGGTTGAGAGGCGGGACCAAAGAGCCAGAGCTCAACCCCCGCAAGCACAACTAGGTGAGTACACACACACACACACACACACACACACACACACACACACCCACACACACACACACACACCACACACAACACACACACACACACACACCACACACACACACACACAGAACTAGAACTCAACGGGTCATAAAAAGATGGACCGCTTTCCTCTGTGCAAGGAGGGGCAGTATCCGCTGGGTCCTGTGTTCTCTCCCCAGGGTTGGGAAGAGTGTTGTTGTTGTTGTTATAGATTCAGCTACTCGGAACAAGTTCCAAGTAGCACAGGCTATGGTGAGCCCGTAACTTACCTGGCACAGGAGCGGGGCTAGTAGCACGGGCCATGGTGAGCCCGTAGTGGACTTACCTGGCACAAGAGCGGTGCTGTGTGTGGTCCCGACGATTGATTGATGAAGATTAAGCCACCCAAAAGGTGGCATGGGCATGAATAACCCGTAAGTGGTGGCCCTTTTGAGCCATTACCGATACTGGAGATCTGTGGAGGTGCGACTGCACCCTGCGTGACGGGAGATGTCTCCCGTGGGAAGGAGTTTAAGGAAGTTATTTAGTAACATTCATGTCTTCCCGAGGCTATACGAGAAGTGAGGTGAGGGAGATCACAGTGGAAGCCAGACTGTCGCACTCTGTGTTGAGAAAGTAAGACACGTTTTGCACTCCAATGTTCGAAACAATTTGGCTTCGCACGCTCCTTGTTTTCAGTCTCGCACACTCACTGGTTACAGGTGAGAGCGAAAATGGAGGAATGTAAAAGAAGTCATTTAGAAAAGAAAGGAAGAAAGAAGGCACAATGCCTGAGGGCATGTTGTGGTTACATTTGTCATTTACTGTGTGTGTGCGCGTCCGCATACGTCCGCTGTGCGCCTTGTGGTGACGCATGTCAATGAGCAATACGTCTTACCGCCCTCAGCGGTCGGAAGGGAAGGGAACTATCAGGAGAAAGCGTCAAGCCATTAGGGGACTGAGGTTTGGGTTGAGGAAGGAGCAGGCTGCAGGCCTGGCCTCTTCCTCGCCACTATGACGCTTGTTGGCCTATCTTCTCATACGCCCCTTAACTCTGCGTAACTCTGCGTCATGATATGCGCGCCAGCTCAGGAATCTGTACACCAGTTGATTGACAGTTGAGAGGCGGGACCAAAGAGCCAGAGCTCAACCCCCGCAGACACAACTAGGTGAGTACTGTGTTATGAAGGTTTAAAGGGCATATATGGAATACAAAAGAGGTCTGTTTTTAAGCAAGATTAACCAACAGGTTACTATTGCAGCTTATATACGATATTATCTCGGTGCTGCTAACATTACTAATTTAGTTTACCGAAGATAATGTAGCCTAGGTGACATGATCTTACTCAGGCTAGGTAACCTAGTCTAAGCCAATCTTACTCTAAACTTAACTGTTCCTGACCACCTTCTGAACATTTTGCCACACACGAGACACACAGGAATCTTAAATACGCCATAACTTTCAAGCAGGATAGGCCCGCCATGTTGGGCTTTACGGTAAGACTTACGGATCGGCTGTATCCTCGCTTCCTCTGGAGCCACATCTGTTTCTAATCATGTTGGCTAGTGGCACAGTCTTCCCTTGTACTTTGTGCTACTTCTTGTTCACTTCTGAAAACATCTTGATTTTTTTTTAAGTATATCACACACTTTCTTTTCATTTTCTGTGTGCCATCACACACTCCTTTTCATTTTCTGTGTACCATCACACACTTTCTTTTCATTTTCTGTGTGCCATCACACCTTTCTTTTCATTTTCTGTGTACCACTGAATTCTTTTTATTTAGCATGGACACTTATGTAGTGGATCAACAGCCTTGTTGTACCTGGTGCGTTAGTCATTTTTTTTTTACCTTAATGATGATCGAAATCTTTGTCATATCTGTCGTTGATGTTATGGATGGAGGTGGCTTCCATGACTTGTTCAGCACTCCCTTGTTGACCACTTGTTCAGCGTGAGAGTATTTCCTGGTTCTTTGACTTATTTGCGTTTCCGGCTTTCGCCTATATGCGCTTGTTCTATAATTTCTATAATTTAAAAGAGGCTGCCTTTTCCACAATGTCAATCATCTACTCAATGTTTCATTATTAGAAAAGAATCAGGTGGTGTGTGAGTGTTTGTGTATGTATTCACTTAGTTGTGCTTGCGGGGGTTGAGCTCCGGCTCTTTGGTCCCGCCTCTCAACTGTCAATCTACTGATGTATAGGTTCCTGAGTTAGTTTTGTTAGTTTTAGTTCATTTATTATGCACCCCATACCCATCTTGTGGGCGGTAGTGGAAATTAAGGGTTACAGAGGCACATAATGGGCTCAGGGACTGAACCCCACAATTCATTTAGCTAAGCAAGATTACAATTTGATGAGCTAGTTACAAATTCAAT
>WNGS01042707.1:2006628-2019816 GCA_020271785.1 Procambarus virginalis
AGGGTGTGAGGGTGTGAGGGATGTGAGGGCTGTGAGGGTGTGAGGGTGTGAGGGTGAGGGGTGAGGGCGTGAGTGTTGTGAGGTGTGAGGGGTGAGGGTGTGAGCGTGAGGCTGAGGGGTGAGGCGTGAGGGTGTGAGGCGTGAGGGTGTGAGGCGTGAGGGTGTGAGGTGTGGGGTGTGAGCGCGTGAGGGAGCTTGTGAGGCGTGAGGGTGTGAGGTGTGAGGCGTGAGGGGGTGAGGCGTGAGGGTGTGAGGTGTGGGTGTGAGGAGGAGGTGGTGATGGCGGAGGGTGTGTGAGCGGTGAGGGGTGAGGCGTGAGGGCGTGAGGTGTGAGGGTGTGAGGTGCTGTGAGGCGGTGAGCGGTGGAGGTTGTGAGGGTGCAGGCGAGCACAAATGACCACACCTCACGCGTCCCAGCCAACTGTTGTACCACCACCACCAAACATGTTCAGATGAGCCAAAAAACACAGCCTAATCACCCGCTGTTCCCCACCATAAAAGCCACGAGGTAATTACATTCTGGCCGAGGCCGTTATCACGCCTCACATAAAGTTGAGCTGCTCGTCTTTCAATTATTATTGAACAATCCTTCAAATCTGAACAACTTTAATTACAAACCATTATTTTTTTACAATTTAGAACGGAGTTCGCCCAAAATCACAGAACATCATTTAACTACAAAAGTCATAATAATTACTAACAATTAATATCCATGAATATACCAAGGTTGAACCAAAATGGGCTTTACACGGTCCCACGAGGACCCATCTATTACCATGGTTACACCCCGAACACCCCGGGGGTACTACACTGATGTAAACAAACACCCGGGTACTACACTGATTATAACAAGACACCCGGGATGCTAAACCCCCTGGGGTACTACACTGATGTAAACAAACACCCTAGGGTACTACACTGATGTCAACAAACACCCCGGGTAACTACACTATGTAAACAACACCCCGGGGTACTACACTGAGTAAACAAACACCCCGGGGTACTACACTGAGTAACAAACACCCGGGGTACTACACTGACGTAAACAAACACCCGGGGTACTACACTGATAAACAAACACCCGGGTACTACACTGACGTAAAAACACCCCGGGGTACTACACTGAGTAACAACAACCCGGGGTACTACACTGGTAAACAAACACCCCCGTGGTACTACACTGATGTAAACAAACACTCCGGGGTACTACACTGACGTAAACAAACACCTCCGGGGTACTACACTGACGTAAACAAACCACTCCTGGGGTACTACACTGACGTAAACAACACCGGGTGTACTACACTGACGTAAACAAACCCCGGGGTACTACACTGACGTAAACAAACACCCGGGGTACTACACGACGTAAACACACACCCGGGGTACTACACTGATGTAACAAACACCCCGGGGTACTACACTGACGTAAACAACACCCCGGGGTACTACACTGACGTAAACAAACACCCGGGGGACTACACTGACGTAAACAACACTCCGGGGTACTAGCGTCAGGTCAAGTACAGCTATCACTGTTTACATCAAGGAGTGTCTTGTCTGCTGTCTGTTGTCGGGAAGAACTTCGCAATCCATCAACTTCCTTGACGCTCAATATTATATTTATAATATAATATTTATTTAGAATTGACTTAAAGAGAATGAGCAACAAACATTCTATTTAGGGCTATATATAGAGCTATATTTAGGGCTATATTTAGGGCTATATTTAGGGCTATATATAGAGTTATATTTACGGGTATATTTAGGGCTTTATTTAGGGCTATATTTAGGGCTATATATAGGGCTATATTTAGTGCTATATATAGAGCTATATTTACGGGTATATTTAGTGCTATATTTAGGGCTATATTTAAGGCTATATATAGAGTTATATTTAGGGCTATATTTAGGGCCATATTTAGAGCTATATTTAGGGCTATATTTAGGGCCATATTTAGAGCTATATTTAAGGCTATAATTAGGGCCATATTTAGAGCTATATTTAGGGCTATATTTAGGGCCATATTTAGAGCTATAGGTTTCATTTGCTTTCTGTGGGAACCGACCTGTGAGATTTATATATATTTAATTTATATGAATTTATATAGAATTTATATTTACATTAATTTATATATTTCGATAGCAATTTGTATGATGTTTAGTGGACTGTATTTCAGCAAATTCTCACAAATCGATCCTTACACATTAGGGGGTGGGTTATATTAAATTTATATATATGCAGCCAATCAAACTGCAGTATTAAACTACATATATTAGTAAATAAATTGAGGAGGTGCCTTATCTTATTGTATGGTAGGCTTAGTCCACCAGGTATAACTGGGATGTAGATACCAAATTATCCTCGTGAGAGGCTAGCTTCCATCACCCAAGTAACTGATGCACCAAGATGAATTCTTGCTTTCTCTTCTTGTTCCTGTCAAAGGGCACTAGCTGTAAAGCCGGAATCCTAATATATGACAGCTATATCAGAGAACACACTGTATATTATATAAGATTAGGACCAAGGCTTAATTACCTGTATTTAGAGGCTCTTTCTCGTGCTAACCGGTTCGCCCTCTATCTACCTAATATTAACTGGCCAGAAATGATTAGATAAACGGGTTTCGGTAAGACACTTCACTTGTTTATGTTGACAGGGTGTTGATGATGGTAGAGCACTAATTGGATCTCCGTCACACTTCGTCCAAGAGAATTATAAGAGCTGAATTTGCTCCCCAGCGCCTCTGCTCTTAACAATGGCTGACCTCCCTCCCTACTGACGCCTTGGCTCTCCTTGTCCAATGTCAATAAGTGATAGAAGGGTCACATTTACTATATTTTGATACTGATAATTAAGTTAATTCAAATGTGAGGTTTTTATGATGGTAAAAGTCTAAAGACTAATGTATTTAAGAACAATTCCCAACAGAGGTTTAAGGCCCTTGTGATCCCGAACCTTTAATCAAGTTGTGTAATCTAGACAGTCGTGAGGAGCCTGCTTACTGGATGTCTGGGAGCTGCCTGATGTATGGGTGTGTGTGTGTGTGTGAGGGAATGCGAGGTGTGTGAGGGTGTGTGAGGGGTGTGTGTGAGGGTGTGTGTGAGGGTGTGTGAGGGTGTGTGTGAGGGTGTGTGAGGGTGTGTGAGGGTGTGTGTGAGGATGTGTAAGGGTGTGTGAGGGGTGTGAGGGTGTGTGAGGGTGTGTGTGTGTGGTGAGGGAGTGTGAGGGGGTGTGAGGGTGTGTGAGGGTGTGAGGTATATGAGGGAGGTGTGTGTGAGGGCGTATCGACGTCATACAGCTACAAGTTCCCCCACATGAGAGTCCCCGCACATTGTCAACAAATGATTCCATGTACCACAGAGAACACCCAACCAGCACAGCCCCTTCCCTCTACACTGGCCCCCCCTAGAGACTTGCACTGGTTGGTACAGCAACGGCCTCGCTTCTTACCGGTCGCCGTTCGATACCCGACGGTCCAAGTGGCTGGGAAATGGGTCATTCCCTCCTATCCCAGCTCCTATCCTGTTCACATATCCCTTACCAGTACATTCTTCTCATAACTTCCCACCCATCTTGGAGTTCACGTCAGACACCGGACAAAATCATTGTTTTAAAAAGCTTCAAGAATATATTGCCTAACACATGAAATAAAGAGGTTTCCTGTTGCCATAATTTAAGTTGTCACGTAAAGCTCACTTGGCTAAAATTATATATTACGACCATATTCGTATTAGTTTTTATTCTCAGTAAATCCACATTGTCCTCACTGTGAGCACGTAGATAATGGAACAACTAACGGGATACACTCTTCACTAGCCACGTGGACGACGTGTTCACGTATGGTCTAATCGTACACGGAATGGTTCTGCAAAAACTGGTTTCCCGATTGTGAGAAAAGCGTACATGATGTTAGGTAAGGACGTATATGTTTCAAAGCTGTGTTTAGCTCTGTTGGGTTGGGTTAGGCTGGTTGGGTTAGTTCAGTTGCTCTTACCTAGGCTAGTTTGGTTGAGTTGTGTTGATGTAGCCTAGACTAGTTTGGTTAGGTTCTGTTGATACAGCCTAGACTAGTTTGGTTAGGTTCTATTGATACAGCCTAGACCAGTTTGGTTAGGTTCTGTTGATACAGCCTAGACCAGTTTGGTTAGGTTCTGTTGATACAGCCTAGACCAGTTTGGTTAGGTTCTGTTGATACAGCCTAGACCAGTTTGGTTAGGTTCTGTTGATACAACCTAGACCAGTTTGGTTAGGGTCTGTTGATACAGCCTAGAACAGTTTGGTTAGGGTCTGTTGGGTTAGATTTAATAACCTGTTGGGAAGAGGGGTGCATACGATGCGACCTGTCTCCTATACAACAGCCTCCACCGAACAACCACCGCAAGGATCTAACAAGGTTATTGTAGCTATTACGCGTTAAGAAGACTATACATACATGTTAAGATCTAATCGTTAGTGGTTTAATGAGTTCATTTTCCTAAAGTAGCCATTTTTAATTTTTATTAAAACAAGCAATTACCTTTTCAAGAAGGTCTAAAATTCAGCCCGATAAGATTTTATACCTTTGAGAAGCCCTTTAAATATACTTTATAGTCTATTTTGTTTAAAATGACAAACATTAGAATTAAAAGCCTCAGTTATATATAAAGTTTCAGACTTTTTAATGTCAGAAAATGCTTTTAAGAGTCAGAACAAATAGAAGCAAACCCGTTTAAGGGGACCATACAATAAGGGACCGTAAACCATAACACATACACTAGTCTCTTCTATATCTATATTACTGCTCCTCTACAAACTGCAAAAGCCTTTGGTTTTGTCGGGATAGGAAGTCTATATATATATATATATATATATATATATATATATATATATATATATATATATATATATATTATATATATATATATATATATGTATATATATATATATATATATATATATATATATATATATATATATATATATATATATATATATATATTAGTATATTTGGTAGCAGTCTTTCCTGTAGACATATGTTATTAAATATGACCGAAAAAGTAAGATTAATAATTCTAACACGAATTTTCTCAATTTTCCTTATGTTTGTTTTTACTGATGACGGTAAATGAAAAATCAATTCTCCAAAATTCATTCTTTATTTCTTAGTCTGACGCGACACTTGAGCGCGTTTCGTAAAACTTATTACATTTTCAAAGACTTTAGTTACACACACTGAACAGAGTTTAAACAGCTTTTCTTTTTTATACCTGCATTTGGGTGAGGTGACATGTTACAATGGTTTGGGGTGAGGTGAGAACAAACACAGAACACGAAACAATGGGTATAAGCTAAAGGGAAGAATAGATCTGTAACTGCAGAAGGCCTATTGGCCCATATTTCTTGATGTTTCTATATTGGAGCGGAGTCTTGAAGTGGGTAGAATATAGTTGTGCGTTAATTGGCTGTTGATTGCTGGTGTTGACTTCTTGATGTGTAGTGCCTCGCAGATGTCAAGCCGCCTGTTGTCGCTGTATCTATCAATGATTTCTGTGTTGTTTGTTAAGATTTCTCTGGTGATGGTTTGGTTGTGGGAAGAGATTATATGTTCCTTGATAGAGCCCTGTTGCTTATGCATCGTTAATCGCCTGGAAAGAGATGTTTTTGTCTTGCCTATATATTGAGTTCTTTGGGGCTTACAGTCCCCAAGTGGGCATTTGAAGGCATAGACGACATTGGTCTCTTTCAAAGCGTTCTGCTTTGTGTCTGGAGAGTTTCTCATGAGTAGGTTGGCAGTTTTCTTGGTTTTATAGTAAATCGTCAATTGTATCTTCTGATTTTTGTCTGTAGGGATAACGTTTCTATTAACAATATCTTTCAGGACCCTTTCCTCCGTTTTATGAGCTGTGGAGAAGAAGTTCCTGTAAAATAGTCTAATAGGGGGTATAGGTGTTGTGTTAGTTGTATCTTCAGAGGTTGCATGGCGTTTCACTTTCCTTCTTATGATGTCTTCAATGAAACCATTGGAGAAGCCGTTGTTGACTAGGACCTGCCTTACTCTACCGAGTTCTTCGTCGACTTGCTTCCATTCTGAGCTGTGGCTGAGAGCACGGTCGACATAAGCGTTAACAACACTCCTCTTGTACCTATCTAGGCAGTCACTGTTGGCATTTAGGCACATTCCTATGTTTGTTTCCTTAGTGTAGACTGCAGTGTGGAAACCTCCGCTCCTTTCCATGACTGTTACATCTAGAAAGGGCAGCTTCCCATCCTTCTCCATCTCGTAAGTGAAACGTAACACAGAATTCTGCTCAAACGCTTCTTTCAGCTCCTGCAGATGTCTGACATCAGGTACCTGTGTGAAAATGTCGTCAACATACCTGCAGTATATGTTGACGTAATATATGCTTATTATATAATAAGCATATGTTATATGCTGCAGTAATATTTATATCAATAAATATTTAGAAGATTCGTGTCAGAATTATTAATCTTACTTTTTCGGTCATATTTAATAACATATATATATATATATATATATATATATATATATATATATAATAATATATATATATATATATATATATATAAATATATATATATTATGTGTGTGTGTGTGTTGAATATGACCAAAAGGGTAAGATTAATAATTCTGACACGAATCTTCTAAATATTTCTTAAGTTCTTCTTCACTGTCGAGGGTAACTGATAAAGTAACTCTCCAAAATTCATTCTTTTATTCCTGGTCTGACGCCCGAACGCGTTTCGTAATTCCTTATTACATTTTCAGACATAATTTACACACAAAATACATTCATACTTATACTCTTTTGGGTATAAGTATGACTGTATTTTGTGTGTAAACTAAGTCTTTAAAAATGTAATATGGAATTACGATACGCGTTCGGGCGTCAGCCCAGGAATAAAAAAAAATGAATTTTGTAGCGTTATTTTATCAATTACCCTCGACAGTGAAGAAGAACGTTAGAAATATGGAGAAGATTCGTGATTTAAGGAATGATTTACAGAGTTTCAAATGTAGATATGATAGAGCCCAGTAGACTCAGGAATCTGTACACCAGTTGATTGACAGTTGAGAGGCGGGACCAAAGAGCCAGAGCGCAACCCCCGCAAGCAGAAATAGGTGAGTACAATAGGTGAATACACACACACACACACACACCACACACAACACACACACACACACACACACACACACACACACACACACACACTCACTCACTCAACCCACCCTCCACCCCCCAGCCATTCCGATACTGTCACCCTCTCCCATTCCCGCCATGCCCCACCTCACCCTTTCCTCCCCTGTCCCCTCTCCCCCTTCATCCCATCCCCTCCCTATCCCTCCGACCTCCTCACCCCGTATCCTCCATGTCCCCCCCTACCTCCTTACCCCCCCTGCCCTACCAGGCCCCCCTTCCTTGAACCTCCCCCCCCCCCCACCCCAGAATCCACTGTGACCCTGTTAACCACCTCGCAGATCTTCACACCTATTGAACAGCTTCCTCCATCAGCAGAACGCTCACCAAGAAGGAGACAAGAGAATGAACAGAAGAAAGCAAGCTTCAATGCAATGAAAACTAACATAGATGGAATTACAAATAAAACAAGTGAACTTGGCGAATGGCTTCTAGAAGAAAATCCAGACATAAAAGCACTCACAGAAACAAAGCTAACGAAAACCATAACAAATGTAGTGTTTCCACAGGGCTACTATGTAGTGAGGAAAGAGATAGAAGGGAGAGGAGGAGGTGGTGTAGCTTTACTGATAAGAAAAGGCTGGAGTTTTAAAGAGATGGTTGTTCAGGGCTGTGAAGATTTCAGTGACTACATAACAGGTACCATAGCAATTGCAAGACAAAAAATTATAGTAGTAGTCATATATAACCCCCCACCAAACGACAGAAGACGCAGACAGGAATATGATAGAAACAGCATGGCCACCATCAATACAATAGAGAGAGCAGCTTCTGTAGCCAGCAGGAACGGATCCAGACTACTAATCATGAGAGACTTCAACCACGGGAAGATAGATTGGGAGAATAGAGACCCACATGGAGAGCTAAGCTGTTGGACGCAGCAACAAGAAACGTTCTAAGCCAACACGTCAAGGGACCGACAAGAATGAGAGGAGAGGATGAACCAGCTATGCTTGATCTGATTTTTACCCTAAATGAGTCGCATATAAGGGAAGTTAATTTGGAAGCCCCCTTTGGGATGAGTGATCACAGTGTATTGATCTTAGAGTACCTGGTAGAGCTAGGAATTATCTCCCTCAAAAAAGAACTGGGAAACAAAGGGCTGGCGTACCGAAAGGGAAATTATGAGGAGATGAGAAAATTCCTGAAGGATATACCATGGGACACAGAACTCACAACTAAGTCCGTACAAGACATGATGGACTATGTCACCCAAAAGTGTCAGGAGGCTGTAAGCAGGTTTATCCCAGCCCGACAGGAAAAAATCCGAGAAGCAAAAGAAGAATCCGTAGTTTAATAGGGCATGTATGAAAGCAAAGGAACTGAACAAAAGGGCATGGAGGAACTTCCGAAATAACAGAACACCAGACAGTAGAGAGAGATACCAAAGAACCAGGAACGAGTATGTTAGTGTGAGAAGAGCAGCTGAGAAAAAGTATGAAAATGATATAGCAAATAAAGCCAAGACCGAACCAAAGCTACTACACAGTCACATCAGGAGGAAAACAACAGTGAAGGAACAGGTGATGAAACTTAGAACAGGTGAGGACAGGAACACAGAGAATGACAAATAGGGTGTGAGGAACTCAACAAGAGGTTCCAGGAAGTCTTCACAATAGAACAAGAAGAGGTCACTGCGCTAGGAGAGGTGGCAGTAAACCAGGCGGCCTTGGAAGGGTTCGAAATTACAAGAGATGAGGTCAAGAGACACCTGTTGGATCTGGTCGTGAGAAAGGCTGTTGGCCCGAACGGAATCTCACCATAGGTATTGAAAGAGTGTGCAGGAGCCCTTTGCTTGCCACTCTCCATAGTGTATAGTAGGTCACTGGAAATGGGAGACCTACCAGAAATGTATGGAAGACGGCTAATGTAGTCCCAATATACAAAAATGATGAGAGACAAAAGGCATTGAACTACAGGCCAGCGTCCTTAACTTGTATACCATGCAAGGTGATGGAGAAGATCGTGAGAAAAAACCTAGTAACACATTTGGAGAGAAGGGACTTCGTGACAACCCATCAACATGGGTTCAGGGAGGGTAAATCTTGACTTACTGGCTTGATAGAATTCTACGATCAGGTGACAAAGATTAAGCACGAAAGAGAAGGATGGGCGGACTGCATTTTTTTGGATTGTCGGAAAGCCTTTGACACAGTGCCCTATAAAGGGCTGATGCATAAGCTGGAGAAACAGGCAGGAGTAACTGGTAGGGCGCTTTATCCAGGATGACCTGGATAAACTGGAGGAATGGTCTAGAAAATGGCTGCTAAAGTTCAACTCGGGAAAGTGTAAGGTGATGAAATTAGGAGAAGGGAGCAGGAGGCTGAACACAAGGTATCATTTGGGAGGGGAAATCCTGCAAGAGTCAAATAGAGAGAAAGATCTGGGGGTTGATATTACACCGAACCTGTCCCCAGAAGCCCACATCAAAAGAATATCATCAGCGGCATATGCTAGACTGGCCAACATAAGAACTGCCTTTAGAAACTTGTGTAAGGAATCTTTCAGAACCCTGTATACCACTTATGTAAGACCAATCCTGGAGTATGCAGCTCCAGCCTGGAGTCCATACCTAGTTAAACACAAGACAAAGTTAGAGAAGATTCAGCGGTATGCCACCAGGCTCGTCCCGGAACTGAGAGGATTGAGCTACGAGGAAAGGCTAAAGGAGCTGAACCTCACATCCCTGGAAAACAGAAGAGTAAGGGGAGACATGATAACCACCTACAAAATTCTCAGGGGAATTGACAGGGCGGACAAAGACAAACTCTTCACCACGGGTGGGACACGAACAAGGGGGGACAGGTGGAAACTTAGTACCCAGATGAGCCACAGAGACGTTAGAAAGAATTTGTTCAGTGTCAGAGTCGCTAATAAATGGAATGCACTAGGAAGTGATGTGGTGGAGGCAGACTCCATACACAGTTTCAAATGTAGATATGATAGAGCCCAGTAGGCTCAGGAATCTGTACACCTGTTGATTGGCAGTTGAGAGGCGGGACCAAAGAGCCAAAGCTCAACCCCCGCAAGCACAATTAGGTGAGTACAATTAGGTGAGTACACACACACACACACACACACACACACACACACACACACACACACACACACACACACACAGGGGCCAGGTAGCCTGGTGGATAGCGTGCAGGATTCGTAATTCTGTGGCGCGGGTTCGATTCCCGCACCCGGCAGAAACAAATGGGCAAAGTTTCTTTCACCCTGAATGCCCCTGTTACCTAGCAGTAAATAGGTACCTGGGAGTTAGACAGCTGTCACGGGCTGCTTCCTGGGGTGTGTGTGTGTGTGGTGTGGGAAAAAAAAAAAAAAAAAAAAGTAGTTAGTAAACAGTTGATTGACAGTTGAGAGGCGGGCCGAAAGAGCAAAGCTCAACCCCCGTAAAATACAACTTAGTGAATACTAAGTGAATACACACACACACACACATGGCATGGCTACTGGAGTTCAACACGAGTAAATGTAAAGTTATGGAAATGGGATCAGGTGATAGGCGACCAAAGGGACAGTACACAATGAAGGGGAACAGCCTACCTGTAACGATTCGAGAAAGAGACCTAGGAGTGGATGTGACACCTAATCTAACTCCTGAGGCACATATTAATAGGATAACGACAGCAGCGTACTCTACACTGGCGAAAATTAGAACTTCATTCAGAAACCTAAATGAGGAGGCTTTTAGGGCGCTTTACACTGCCTACGTGAGACCAGTCTTAGAGTATGCCGCGCCATCATGGAGCCCCCACCTGAAGAAACACATAAGGAAACTGGAGAAGGTTCAGAGGTTTACGAGGCTTGTCCTAGAGTTACGAGGGATGAGATATGAAGAGCGTCTGAAGGAACTGAACCTCACGACACTAGAGAAAAGAATAGAGAGGGGAAATATGATCGGAATATATAAAATACTCCAGGGAATTGACAAAGTGGAAATAGTTGAAATGTTCACACGTAATAATAACAAAACGAGGGGACATGGGTGGAAACTGAAAACTCAGATGAGTCACAGAGATGTTAGGAAGTTTTCTTTTAGCGTGAGAGTAGTGGAAAAATAGAATGCACTTGGGGAACAGGTTGTGGAAGCAAATACTATTCATACTTTTAAAATTAGGTATGGTAGGGAAATGGGACAGGAGCCATTGCTGTAAACAACCGATGGCTGGAAAGGCGGGATCCAAGAGTCAATTCTCGATCCTGTAAGCACAAATAGGTGAGTACAAATAGGTGAGTACACACAGTGTATACTTTAGGCTCGTACCCAAGTCCACCCCCCCCCTCCGCCCCAACCACCACGGTCAAGCCACTGCACTTATTTCCGGTTACCTGTTTACTGCAAGGTGAACAAGGACATGAGGTGAAAGGAAACGTGCTCAACTATTTCTCTCCCACCCAGGAATCAAACCCGGGATCCTTGATTGTGAGTCCAGAACGAAGCCAACGGGAGAGACAACAGTTAGAGACAAACTCAGGACTCTGTCATGACATTTTTACCAGATTTTGACATATTAATATAATTAATTTTGGTCCATCTACGACGTGCTGAACAAGCCTTACTAACTTAAGAGTCTAATTTATTACGAAGCGCCCTCGTGGAGGCCGGGTCAAGGGTCGTACAGGAGCAGTTCAACATGGAGCCAACCCATTCTGTGGCTCCTACTTGTCAACAAAAAATACTTATTCTTCATCGTGATTATAAAGATTCCAAAACTTCATTTTTCATAACTTAAAAAAGTTTGGTTAAACTAAAACACACAATTCCAACAAAGAGAGACTATTATTATTATATATTATAGGTTTGTACAGTGGCATAGGTTAAATCTTTTGTTTTGTTATCAATTATTTGTATTTGCAGTATGAGGTTGAAGAGTTTATAGAGTCCGACTCGGCCAGAGGTCAGCGCAGCACTGGTCGAGAAACGTTGGAACGTCGTCGGCCGAGAGTCGTGTGAAAAGAGTCTTTTCATTCATAAAGAGTTTGATTGGTAATGAGCATTTGGCTTTTGTTTATGAAGACGGTTGGTAACAATCACATTTAGAAGCTAAAGCTTTCGCAGCGCGTCCTCATCAACACAAGCCAAATGCCAGTTAATCCAGCCGCCAAACGGTTTACAAACGACTCTCACATGACGACGTTCGAACTTTTCAGTGGGCATTGCTTCGCTCTTTTCCTGTGTTCGGATCGCACCACCTACTTCACCCACTACTGCAAATACATATTGCCAACAGAACATAAACACCAAACCTAACCTATGCACAAAGTTATATATAATATTAATTTATATTTGTGAAAACACCGACACTGAACATTTGATAAGAGCGTGACTGTGGTGGGTCACCAACCCGTCCTCTTAAAAAGAACGTCGCTTTTGGCCGTTTGCCCGTAAGGCCGAATTTGGACGTAATTTGAAAATGAAAAAAAATATGAAAATAAATTTGGGATTTTTTTTTCAACAACAGTAAGTTAAGGGTCCTCTGATAGGTTAGGTGGGCAGGAAATTCTCATAAAGTTTCAAAACGTTATGAAAAACGTTAATTTAAAGTGTCCTCTCCTAAAATCTGCGCGTACGCCGGACGACTCAAATAGAAAACGGAACAGAACGTCACTTTTGTGAGTCGATTTCATTTCAAATTACGTCCAAATTTGGCCATATCGCGCATACGAGCCAAAAGTAACGTTATTTTTAAGAGGACGGGTTGCAGACGAGTGGAGCCTGAGGCCAGGCCAGACTTTACAAGAGACGCTCCAAATTTTAGACCCAAAGGGCGGTTGCTGTCAGATGTTTAGTAGTTTTGCTCGTGTACTTCCCATCTGCAGTGATGCAGATTGAATTAAAAAAAATAAATGCGTAATTTGTAACTTTATACAAACTCTTAAAATTAAAGTACTTTACTTATAAAAGTATTTGGTGGAAGGTACCAATATATAGCGACGAACCACCATAAAGTGTATTTTTGTATTACTGTATTTGGCCCA
>WNGS01042707.1:2066836-2077521 GCA_020271785.1 Procambarus virginalis
GACCTGAAACTTCAAATAACTGTCGTTGTTGTATTTAATACAAACTTCTACAATACTTTGCAAATAAAATGTATTAGCGCTGTATTTTTTGTATTTTTACGCTAGAGTTTTGCATGATAAACCATTTAAATGAATGATATTGCTCAGCTATACGTTCAGAGTTGGTATACATATATTGTTGGTATACATATATTGTGACGATATAATGAGGTGCGAAACAGTATACATACACGGTAACCTGAGATTATAGCGGCACGAAAGTATACACACGTAACCTGAGAAAGCGCACGAAACAGTATACATACACGGTAAGGGCTGGTCATATATCAGGGCTCAATTATGAATGTTGCATAAATGACCGTTGTCAACCCGCGCGGAATTTTACATGAGGCTGTTGGTTAAATGAGCACCAGGCTAGGGCAGCCATGCTGCCAGCGTCCAGGGGTGTGGCCAGGTGTTGGGTAGGGTGACCGCTCTCTCTCTCTCCTCTCTCTCTTCTCTCTCTCTCTCTCTCTCTCTCTCCTCTCTCTCTCTCTCTCTGACCGTTGAACAAAGTTCCACATGCGAGTCAGCCTAGGAATGCATGATCGCTGAAGGAGCGATGATCTTGAACAAGGCATAACTATCAGCATGCCTGTTGATGGCTGAGCGCCTTGTGTTACAAGTACCAATTTTGACTGTCCGCGAAGTTGGGCCACTTGTGAAACGTTGAGAATATTGAAATATACCTAATGAGTCCACGCACGTCTCCCTAGTGTTGAAGGATCGGATGTTCTGACCAGTCCAGCCAGCATGGGGTCAAGAGCAGAGAGATGAGTCCTCTCGCGCGGTTTTCCTCCTTGTTCACAATTCTGATGAGGTGGCGGACGGTCCAGGAGAGCACTGCATACTCCAGAGGAGGTAGAGGCGAGCTTGTGTGTGTGTGGCATATAAGGTTTGACTTCCCCTGCTGTACGTGTCGTGGCTGCCTTGCAGTACGGGGGTTTTCGTGGTCACTGAAGAATCAGACTTCATTTTTAGTGTGTCGACTTCATCAATAGGTTTTTGCCACTCATTTGTGTGCCTGTCCTACTTGCAGCATCATTCAGTCTTTTTGTTATCATCGTCTGTTTTCTCAGACGTGACTGTGACGAGCCGTTTCTTTTCTTCAGAAGATATTGCTGAAGGTTGATGATTAATGGCTCTCAAAGCAGTTGGTAATTTCTTCCTTTCCATAGGTGAAGTTTAAGAGAACAAGCAGCATAGGCCTGAGCTTCAGGAGTGAGGTGTGTCAGATTACTGAAGTAGACATTCCACCACAAAGGGCCAAGCACACGTCCCTGTGGTATGCCAGTTGAATGACTCGGATTCCGCTCCATTGAAGACTATTATTTTCTGGCTCTTGGTTTCTCGGTCAACAATAACCATGCCCGATACGGTGTGCTAGGTCTCGCACAGTACTGTGTACCGGTCACTACCCTCCTGGTCATCATCTCACGGGGAACAGTATATATAGCTCTACCAATTATCTTGGGATGTATTGAAATAATTACCATAGTCTCCTGCTTCAAATATATATATGGAAAGCACGAAAGGAAATTTGTGAAAGATTGTCATCCTCTTGTAAAGCAATATTGTGAATCTCGTGTCAATCTGTGTCTTTGATTTGTGTTTGACGTTAAAAGTAACATTCACCCAAATGTTAATCTAAGTTAACTTGTTTTCCCCACGTCTCTAAACAAAATTCACCTTGGAGCAAGTTTTCTACTTGAGTAAAGACCGAGACAAAATATATGTATCTTAAAATAACATCTGTTTATATATATATATATATATATATATATATATATATATATATATATATATATATATATATATATATATATATATATATATATATCCAGCATTAACGACTCCTGGAGTTACCATTCCCTTATTGTGTTGATTCGTTTTGCTCTATCACCATATCTCCCATTTTAATTACTCTGCACTTGTTGAGATTGAACCGTAACAACCATTTACCTGCCAATACATATCTTTGTAAAGGTATTCCTGAAGGACTCTACAGTCTTCCTTGGTATTGCGAACATTGTTGTGAGTCGTCTTCAAACATCAATGCTCACTTCCTCACGAAAAGTTATTCGCATCCCTCCGCCTCGACTCATCTTTAAATGTGGCGCTTTGTCTCCTGTCCGTCAGGTACTCTCTTATATAATCTTCCCAAACATCTCGGCTCGTCTCGCTGACTTATACACTTGTCTGTTGTGATGAACATTGCATAATCCTTGATGACAGTCGGAGAAAATGCAGCCTAATTGAATTCTTTCTCCTGTCATATTTTGGTGACAAAGTCGTAGAACTCTCTCAAGTTTGTTAGGCGTGACTTTCTCCATTCGTTACAAAAGTTGATGCTCTTCGAGTGACCCCATTATTCTCGTGCCGATTTTTCCCCCAGTACTTTGCAAGCGATGCATATCAGCGACGCGGGCCGAGCAGCGAGGTGGTGGGGGAAGATGACGGTGGAAGTGGTGGAGGAAGATGACGGTGGAAATGGTGGAGGAAGATGATGGTGGAAGTGGTGGAGGAAGATGACGGTGGAAGTGGTGGAGGAAGATGACGGTGGAAATGGTGGAGGAAGATGATGGTGGAAGTGGTGGAGGAAGATGACGGTGGAAGTGGTGGAGGAAGATGATGGTGGAAGTGGTGGAGGAAGATGATGGTGGAAGTGGTGGAGGAAGATGATGGTGGAAGTGGTGGAGGAAGATGATGGTGGAAGTGGTGGAGGAAGATGACGGTGGAAGTGGTGGAGGAAGATGACGGTGGAAGTGGTGGAGGAAGATGATGGTGGAAGTGGTGGAGGAAGATGACGGTGGAAGTGGTGGAGGAAGATGATGGTGGAAGTGGTGGAGGAAGATGACGGTGGAAGTGGTGGAGGAAGATGATGGTGGAAGTGGTGGAGGAAGATGATGGTGGAAGTGGTGGAGGAAGATGATGGTGGAAGTGGTGGAGGAAGATGACGGTGGAAGTGGTGGAGGAAGATGACGGTGGAAGTGGTGGAGTAAGATGATGGTGGAAGTGGTGGAGAAAGATGATGGTGGAAGTGGTGGAGGAAGATGACGGTGGAAGTGGTGGAGGAAGATGACGGTGGAAGTGGTGGAGGAAGATGATGGTGGAAGTGGTGGAGGAAGATGATGGTGGAAGTGGTGGAGGAAGATGACGGTGGAAGTTGTGGAGGAAGATGATGGTGGAAGTGGTGGAGAAAGATGATGGTGGAAGTGGTGGAGGAAGATGACGGTGGAAGTGGTGGAGGAAGATGATGGTGGAGGTGGTGGAGGAAGATGATGGTGGAAGTGGTGGAGGAAGATGATGGTGGAAGTGGTGGAGGAAGATGACGGTGGAAGTGGTGGAGGAAGATGACGGTGGAAGTGGTGGAGGAAGATGATGGTGGAAGTGGTGGAGGAAGATGACGGTGGAAGTGGTGGAGGAAGATGACGGTGGAGGTGGTGGAGGAAGATGACGGTGGAGGTGGTGGAGGAAGATGACGGTGGAAGTGGTGGAGGAAGATGACGGTGGAGGTGGTGGAGGAAGATGACGGTGGAGGTGGTGGAGGAAGATGACGGTGGAAGTGGTGGAGGAAGATGACGGTGAAAGTGGTGGAGGAAGATGACGGTGGAAGTGGTGGAGGAAGATGATGGTGGAAGTGGTGGAGGAAGATGACGGTGGAAGTGGTGGAGGAAGATGACGGTGGAAGTGGTGGAGGAAGATGATGGTGGAAGTGGTGGAGGAAGATGACGGTGGAAGTGGTGGAGGAAGATGACGGTGGAGGTGGTGGAGGAAGATGACGGTGGAGGTGGTGGAGGAAGATGACGGTGGAAGTGGTGGAGGAAGATGATGGTGGAAGTGGTGGAGGAAGATGATGGTGGAAGTGGTGGAGGAAGATGACGGTGGAAGTGGTGGAGGAAGATGACGGTGGAAGTGGTGGAGGAAGATGATGGTGGAAGTGGTGGAGGAAGATGATGGTGGAAGTGGTGGAGGAAGATGATGGTGGAAGTAATGGAGAAAGATAGTGATAGTTGTTGTGAGGAGAGAGGAGGGTGGTTAAGGCCTGGTGACGCAGGAAAGAAAAAGTCGAACAGGAGCAAAGGGAAGGGCAAGTAGTGAAGGCAATATATATGATGAAAGTGGTGGTAGATGGTGGTTGCAGGGGTAGTGGAAGGTAGTGAAAGGTGGTGATGATGGTGGTAGAGGAAGGTAGTGGTAGTGATGATTGTAGAGGAAGATGGTAGTATTAGAGGACAAAATACAGCAGAGGCATTTTAAGAAGTGCACAAAAAAGCTATACTTCCGGACCTCCTGAAAAATCAGGCATTGGCCCCCATATCCATCACATTGTATCGCCTACTATTTCCCGTCTCTAATTGATTTATCCAATGGTACTACATTTGGGCATACTAGGTAAGCAAAGACCCAGTCACCGTGCCTCTTCAAGTCCTATCATTGAGGAGGGCATGAGAGAGAGAGAGAGAGAGAGAGAGAGAGAGAGAGAGAGAGAGAGAGAGACAGAGAGACAGAGAGAGAGAGAGAGAGAGAGATAGAGAGAGACAGAGAGACAGAGAGACAGAGAGAGAGAGAGAGAGAGAGAACAGATAATACCTTTGGGAGAACCACCAAAGAGAGAAGTTGGACTCTTAAACCAAGTTTTAACAGACCAACTAACCAGCAGATGACTTAAAGACCACCAAAACACACAAACTTTCCTCTCCTGGGACCAGGGGGTTCGATCCTATAACAGAGAGATAGAGGTCAAAATGTTCTGACGTGAATCTTCCGCCTGGTACCCCACTCTCGTAGGAATGTCAAATGGCCCCCAGGTCCTGAACCACAGGCCATCAGACTGAAGAAACAGCACAGATCACCTGATAGAAAATCTCAACCAAACAAATCCGGCGTCCCTAAGCCTCTGGCTTAGCCCACTGTGAGTTACTCATTTCTGTCTTAATCGGGCGGTGGACGAGTGTTTTATGACTCACATGTTGGCTTCAGTAAGGTTATATTAATGTGTTTTGCAACTTCTTGTGTGCTGTTAAATCTCAGTGGTAATGGAGTGATTTAATTCAGCTAAAGAGGTTACTGCAATTATATTAAAAATTCTTCAACCAAACCCCGTAGCTTTGAAAACTAATCTTTGTGAGCCGCTATTGCCCTGAACCAAACATTGACCTCATGGTTACTGTAGTTGGAGGCATAACTAAACCTTGATCTAAAACATCCCGGAAAGTAGTCGACCAACTTCTCTCTATTTCTTACCCACTGTGAAGGTAATGCCTAACAGCCGTTTTAGGAGACGTAAACATAAAATAACTGATGATTAGATAGTTATAAATGACATGCTTGTCGTAAATGAGGCCAGTTATGCGTATCACATTATCTTTTAATAGTAGTATTTCTATAATTAATTTGCTCCTTGTGTATATTTCAAAATGTGTAAGGACTCCACCGCCTACAGACACTTGTACGCGCTCCCCTGGTTACCTGTATCGCCACGGGTTCGAGCCTTGGGTCGGAAAGGGTACTTGGATATTGGTCCTTAACTGTTCGATCCTGGCTGACTAGCAGTAGTTGTGAACCTGGTTGTAAACAGATCGATGGGTCATGATGCAGGGGAAACTTGTGGGGGGGGGGGTGAGGCTCAAGATGAGCCTTGGGTTATCTTGAGATGATTTCGAGGCTTTTAGTGTCCCCGCGGCCCGATCCTCGACCAGGCCTCCACCCCAGGAAGCAGCCCGTGATAGCTGACTAACTCGCAGGTACCTATTTACTGCTAGGTAACAGGGGCATTAGGGTGAAAGAAACTCTACCCATCGTTTCTCGCTTGCGACCGGGATCGAACCCGGGACCACAGGATCACGCGTCCAGTGTTCGTCCGCTCAGCCACCGGCTCCCTAGGGAGAAGGGAGAGCTCTTAAGCCTGCTAACAAGAGTTGGAATTCATGTGCTCTTCTATCTTCCGTGTAAGGAAAACAAATATATTAGGTTAGGTTAGGTTAGGTTAGGTTAGGTTAAATTGCCTTATTGCTGCTGCTGCCTACTGTCTCTCCTGTAGAACCTATGAATACCTCGCCAAACCTATGAATACCTCGCCCAAACCTATGATACCTCGCCAAACCTATGAATACCTCGCCCAAACCTATGAATACCTCGCCCAAACTATGAATACCTCGCCAAACCTATGAATACCTCGCCCAACCTATGAATACCTCGCCCAAACCTATGAATACATCGCCCAAACCTATGAATACCTCGCCCAAACCTATGAATACCTCGCCCAAACCTATGAATACCTCGCCAAACCTATGAATACCTCGCCCAAACCTATGAATACCTCGCCCAAACCTATGAATACCTCGCCCAAACCTATGAATACCTCGCCCAAACGGCCCCGTATAGCGAAAATGACCTCCAGTCCCTAAAATAGAACACCTTGCCGTTCCAAGTTGGGGTAAATGATACAGTACATTCACAAGCTCCGTGCCCCGCGACCACTCACAAGTCCCCTTGGATAAGAGCCGATAGCACACACGTATCACTGCCTGCCGGGCCTTACAATGCACGTATTTTTAGGACAATAAATACGAGTCTTGGAGGAAATATGCTTAGCGATGCGAATATATAGACGTTGTTGGGGGGGGGGGGGGGAGGGGTAAAGTATTGAAAAAATGCTTGTAAGGAAATAATTCGGGGAAACAAGTTAATTCCAGCCACAATATTTGTAACCAGTCGACGGACACTCAAACAAAAGCAGGCAATATGATAATTAACTTAGCTAATTAGTAATGAAGAGTAGTGAAGAGACATACGAATATTATATACAACTACCAGGATTATATATATCAGAATATCATTTTTGCCAGATTTATAACACGCGCAAATTGAAAGAATATTTTTTTAATTTTTTTTTATTTTTTTTTTATATTTCATCATGCATTTCTTGAGTTACTTTAAAGTAGTTTTGTATAGAAACACACATATTTAAGACAAAAATATATTGTCTTCACATGGTCTGTTGCATGTGAAGACAATATATATTTTGTGCTTGGCGGCCCATAAACATCCGCCCTGTCCAGCGGTAGAAAGGTTAAACCCAGTGATGCCTCATGGAGATACGACTTGATGGTGGTAGTGCAAAGGTCTATAGTCGTAACAGATACGGCAATAGTCGTAGCACTTTTAGTGAGTAGTAGCAGTAGTAGTAGTAGTAGTAGTAGTAAGGCCTCATTATTCATCCCTTGCTATAAAATTTCAGATTTTTTTAAACCCACTCATCTGCTTGACTACTCGCTAGGGTGAGTGGAGAGTGCTGATTTCTGTACTCTCTTGTTCTACTCTTGATCTACTCTCGATCTACTCTTTATCTACNTCTCTGCCAGCAAAAATCAACAACAAAGGTAAATACTAACCCTGTTTTTCACAACGTTGATAATTAACAACTATAGTTAACATTTAAGGAGACATTTAACCCATGTCTACATTGACCCAACTTGTTGAACTTTTAACTCGTTAGAGCGGTTCTAACTACTTAATACGCGTAAATAATTCCCCGTGTTTTTTTATGTAATAAATGATTGAAGTATTAAATTACAAATCGTATATAATATAATTACTTTATATAGTATTAGTAATTAGGTACGAGGTGTTAACGAGACAGCCATAATTTTTTTATGGAATTCTGTATTTCTTTCCATCGGCAAAATTCACAAACTAGATTTAGGCTCTTGTACACAAAATAGACGAGGCTGTGTTTATAATAGCTAAAGTACCAAGTGTGTTCGGTGTCAATAACAAACTTGGCGGTTCCGGTCGCACTGTTCGGAGCGCGAGGCTCCTCTGAATCGTTTCAAGGACCCGCAAGTGTTCACTGTACCAGCATTCTGTTAAATGCATTTACAGTATACAAGCGTTTTACTAAAGGTGTGTACAGTATACAAGCGTTCCACTAACACCATGCACAGTATACAAGCGTTCCCACACCATGCACAGTATATGAGTGTTCAACTAACGTCATATACCAAATATACGAAACATATAAGTATTTAAGTGCGATTTAATATAATCTCTTTATTGTTTAACTGTACGTCAAAATTGCAGTACTAAATACTACGATTAAAAACAAAAGAAAAATTGTAGTATTATTAACTCAGGATTGAATTATGACGTTTTCTAATTGCAATTGACTTGCAACCGTGGTGTGGTTTTTGTATGTGATTTCCTAAATTCCTCAACCTGTCCTCTAGCCAGGCTTGCTGAAAGGGGCAGTCGACCCCCTTAAGACGCATTACTTATGCTTAACGCGCTGCGTATTCAAAATTGTGTATTTTTGAAGTATAAGGTAATATTGTTTCATGTTGGAATGTGGTGACTAGTTAGGCCTGACTTAGGTTAGGTTGTGGTGGGCATTATTGATGTTTGCATCACTGGGCCAACATTTTGAGAGGTGTGATTCGAACAGAGGTGGTGACAGTCCACTACGGACTCACCATAGCCCGTGCTATTGGAACGTTTTGTTCCAGGTTGCAAATCTTAAACAACAACAACAGAGGTTGTGAACAAAGCACTGTTCAAGGAACGTACATGCGTCATCAATTGTGAGTCCTGTGCAAAGATTTTTTTATTCATAAAGACGGGGTTTGGTGGCCGGTTTAACGAGCATTTGGCTTTTATTGCGAGAACGAATTGTGCTTCTTTGCTGACACTGGAAGCTGTTCTCTGTTTACAACGATCGTTCAGGCGTAGCCCATGCCCATAAACAAAGGCCAAATGCTCGTTAGTCTAGCCATCAAACCCATGTTTATGAATGAAAAAAATTATAATTTCAACCTAGGGCAAGGAGTCATCATTTACCCTAGCACTTACGACACCTGAACATCTTTCGTTAATTATGACTGAATTGTTCACATTTATTAACCAGTTTATGAGCTTCAAAATTTCACAACCCAATGTTGTTTTTGTTATACACAATCTCGTAGCGCTTGGAAGCTCGCTCATAAACTGTTTATTAAATGTAAGCAAAGTTGAAATAATTGAGGAAAGATATACAGGTTTCGTGTTATCGTAAATGCTTGTTGCCTCCGGGCCCCGGACACTTGACCTATTTACTTTTGCACTTTTACCGGCCAGTGCTTCGTTGTTCAATAAACGTTCGAGTCGCAACTCCGCAAATGTAAACAATTACCAACAGAGCCAAAACACCCAACCTAAGGCGTCCAAGGCCTAACTGTGTGCAGAATAAAAATACACATGATTATGAATTTATATTTGTGAAAATGTAGCTTTTGGTTATATGTTGTTGTAATAGATTCAGCTACTCGGAACAAGTTCCAAGTAGTACGGGCTATGGTGAGCCCGTAACTTACCTGGCACAGGAGCAGTGCTGTCCCTTTTGTTATACAGTACGTGTCAATTATATACAGTCAATTGTCAGTTATACAGTCAATTGCAGCATGGACAACCATAGCCAGAAGATGGGTTAGGGACGGGCGCAGCCTCAAGCTATCCCCAATCAGCAGATGGGATGGGGATAGTCTACGGATGATGGGTTGTCTGACTTAAGTGTTTTGTCTCTACCAAAGTCGGACTTGATTTATATTAATTGTTTTACACACACACTAATATATATATATATATATATATATATATATATATATATATATATATATATATATATATATATATATATATACATATATATGCGAACAAGCCTGAATGGCATACTTGCAACTGAAAACTCACACCCCAGAAGTGACTCGAACCTATACTGCCAGGAACACTTTGCAACTGGTGTGCCCTGTACACCAGTTGCAAAGTGTTCCTGGCAGTATGGTTAGTCACTTCTGGGGTGTGCGTTTTCAGTTACACACACACATATATATATATATATATATATATATATATATATATATATATATATATATATATATATAGATATAATATATACTTTCGTATATTAATACATCTTCAGAAGGAATGAAGACCCGTTCGATCTGAAGATGTATTAATATACGAAAGTACTTAAGGAAATCCTGTTTCAGTTCTTCCTCCGTGGTCTGACACTATCACATTTTTCATCCATTTTTCATCATACAGTGTTGAAGGTTAAACGAAACTTTATTATTTCAAGGGAGTTATAAAACTGGCTCAAAATTTGCAGTGAACTTAAAGTTACCAAGTGAACAGTCAAACTTAAACGAAGAAATTTAGTGACTGGGAAATACAATGAGAAATTGGCGTAATTTTAATACGCCAATTTCTCTTAATATTATTATTGTATATAATAATACGGTAAATCGGTGGTAATTGGGACATTATATTGATGGAGTTATATATTTATTTGCCTCGGCAAGTTTCAGAACTAAGTTTGAGCTTTGTATTTACTTTATAATTAATGTATTGTACACATACCAACAGCAACAGCAGCGTTGACCGACTGTCAACGAGACTAACTGTGATATTTGTTGTTTCTTGTTTAATCCGTTAATGAGGTAGCGATGAATCGCCTTAGTTTTCAATTAGTTATGGGTCTTGTGCACTTTTAGAAAATGGTGTGTGTGTGTGTGTATGTGTGTATATGTGTGTGTGTGGTGTGTGAGTATGTGTGTATATGTGCGTGTGTGTGGAACGCTTGTATACTGTACACACCTTTAGTAAAACGC
>WNGS01042707.1:2079045-2094045 GCA_020271785.1 Procambarus virginalis
CTGAGGCTAGGACAGGCTAACTGAGGCTAGGACAGGCTACTTGAGGCTAGGACAGGCTACTTGAGGCTAGGACAGGCTACCTGAGGTTAGGACAGGCTACCTGAGGCTAGGACAGGCTACCTGAGGCTAGGACAGGCTACTTGAGGCACGAACAGGCTACCTGAGGCTAGGACAGGCTACCTGAGGCTAGGACAGGCTACCTGAGGCTAGGACAGCCTACCTGAGGCTAGGACAGGCTACCTGAGGCTAGGACAGGCTACCTGAGGCTAGGACAGGCTACCCGAGGCTAGGACAGGCTACCTGAGGCTAGGACAGGCTACCTGAAGCTAGGACAGGCTACCTGAGGCTAAGACAGGCTTCCTGAGGCTAGGACAGGCTACCTGAAGCTAGGACAGGCTACCTGGGGATAGGACAGGCTACCTGAGGCTAGAACAGGCTACCCGAGGCTAGGACAGGCTACCCGAGGCTAGGACAGGCTACCTGAGGCTAGTATAGGCTTCCTGAGGCAAGAACAGGCTACCCGAGGCTAGGACAGGCTACCTGAGGCTAGGACAGGCTACCTAAGGCACTAACAGGCTACCTGAGGCTAGGACAGGCTACCTGAGGCTAGGACAGGCTTCCTGAGGCTAGAACAGGCTACCAGAGGCTAGGACAGGCTACCTGAGGCTAGGACAGGCTACCCGAGGCTAGGACAGGCTACCTGAGGCTAGTATAGGCTTCCTGAGGCAAAAACAGGCTACCCGAGGCTAGGACAGGCTACCTGAGGCTAGGACAGGCTACCTAAGGCACTAACAGGCTACCTGAGGCTAGGACAGGCATACTTGAAGCTAGGACAGGCTACCTGAGGCTAGGACAGGCTACCCGAGGCTAGGACAGGCTACCCGAGGCTAGGACAGGCTTCATGAGGCTAGAACAGGCTACCCGAGGCTAGGACAGGCTACCTGAGGCTAGGACATGCTACCTGAGGCTAGGACAGGCTACCCGAGGCTAGGACAGTTAAGCTACCTGAGGCTTTATAGGACTAAGGCTCCTGAGACTAGGACCAGGCCTCCTGGGCTAGGGACAGGTCTACCTGAGGCTCAGGACAGCAGTGACTACCTGTAGACCTAGGATTGTCTACCAGAAAGCCAAGAAGAGTCACACTGTTACATATCCAATCTACTTGCTATTTGTTCATACCTCCAGCTATACGATTACACGACAGCCTAAACAACTAACAACTACAGGCGTAGCTTCAGCCCAAGCAAAAAGAAAGATATCTTTTCAGTTTCATGTTTCCTGCAGAAAGGGTGGAACACACAACTAGATTCACCAATAATCAGTACTATTTCGAGGTTCAGAGCAATAAAAAGTGAATTAGCTGAAAAAGGGTGTGACAGGTAAAAAAAGATTGTCCAAGTTTGCTGCTGGGTCTTACCATTGCTTCCACTCCGAGTCATATCCACATTCAATCATGTCAAATTGGCGAGGGGGGGAGAGAGAGAGAAGGAGAGCACGAGAAGAAGAGATGAGGAGAGAGCAAGAGAGAGAGAGAGAGAGAGAGAGAGTACGAGAAGAGAGAGAGAGAGAGAGAGCCACAGCCTAGTACCTGGTGATCAACCTAGACACAGTGACGGAATCATGCCATCAGTTGACGGTTGAGCGGCGGACCATAGAGACAGTAGCTCAACAACCCGCAAGCACAATTAGGGTGAGTACAATTAGCCGAGTACATATGAGTCTCCCAAGTCAGATGTTATTTTAAACACTGCCCTCAGTACGTATGATTGCTTCAAGTATAATAGCTGCAATTTGCATTCTATAAAGCAAGCGAATAAAGCACTCTTAATAAAGACAATACAACGTTAGTAAAAACGGTAACGATAATAACAATGATAAAAGTGATTATACAAATAATTATTCTACAGTTCATAACAATGCTAAAAGTTTAGGTGAGACGATGGAGGATGACAACACCATCAGCAGTGCAAGTCATGTTACAAAAAATATATGGAACGGGACACCACGACATAGCTTCATCCTGTAACTACACTTAGGTAATTACTCTCTCGCTCTCATCCACACACATGCACATATACATACATACTCACACACTAACGCCATGCACAGTATACGAGTGTTCACCTAACAGTATACACCAAATATACGAAACATATAAGTATTTAAGTGCGATTTAATGTAATCTCTTTATTGTTTAACTGTACGTCAAAATTGCAGTACTAAATACTACCATTAAAAACAAAATAGAAAACTGTAGTAATATTAACTCAGGATTGAATTATAACGTTTTCTAATTGCAATTGACTTGCAACCGTTTGTGGTTTTTGTATGTGATTTCCTAAATTCCTCAACCTGTCCTCTAGCCAGGCTTGCTGAAAGGGGCAGTCGACCCCCTTAAGACGCATTACTTAAGCTTAACGCGCTGCGTATTCAAAATTGTGTATTTTTTCAAATATAAGGTAATATTGTTTCATGTTGGAATGTGGTGACTAGTTAGGCCTGACCTAGGTTAGGTTGTGGTGGACATTATTGATGTTTGCATCACTGGGCCAACATTTTGAGAGGTGTGATTCGAACAGAGGTGGTGACAGTCCACTACGGGCTCACCTTAGCCCCTTGCTACTTGGAACGTTTTGTTCCAGGTAGCAAATCTTAAACAACAACAACAACAGATGTTGTGAACAAAGCACTTTTCAAGGAACGTACATGCGTCATCAATTGTGAGTCCTGTGCAAAGATTTGTTTAATTCATAAAGACGGGGTTTGGTGGCCGGATTAACAAGCATTTAGGTTTTATTGACGAGAACGGATTGTGCTTCTTTGCTGACACTGGAAGCTGTTCTCTGTTTAGAACGAACGTTCAAGCGTAGCCCATGCACATAAACAAAGGCCAAATGCTCGTTAGTCTAGAAATCAAACCCTTGTTTATGAATGAAAAAAATTTACATCGAAATTTCAACCTAGGGCAAGGAGTCATCATTTACCCTAGCACTTACGACACCTGAACATCTTTCGTTAATTATGACTGAATTGTTTGCATTTATTAACCAATTTATGAGCTTCAAAATTTCACAACCCATGGTTGTTTTTGTTATACACAATCTCGTAGTGCTTGGAAGCTCGCTCATAAACTGTTTATTAAATGTAAGCAAAGTTGAAATAATTGAAGAAAGATATACAGGTTTCGTGTTATCGTAAATGCTTGTTGCCCCCGGGCCCCGGACACTTGACCTATTTACTTTTGCACTTTTACCGGCCAGTGCTTCGTTGTTCAATAAACGTTCGAGTCGCAACTCTGCAAATGTAATCAATTACCAACAGAGCCAAAACACCCAACCTAAGGCGTCCAAGGCCTAACTGTGTGCAGAATAAAAATGCACATGATTATGAATTTATATTTGTGAAAATGTAGCTTTTGGTTATATGTTGTTGTAATAGATTCAGCTACTCGGAACAAGTTCCAAGTAGTACGGGCTATGGTGAGTCCGTAACTTGCTTGGCACAGGAGCGGTGCTGTCCCTTTTGGTTATACAGTACGTGTCAATTATATACAGTCAATTGTCAGTTATACAGTCAATTGCAGCATGGACAACCATAGCCAGAGGATGGGTTAGGGACGGCCGCAGCCTCAAGCTATCCCCAATCAGCAGATGGGATGGGGATAGTCTACGGATGATGGGTTGTCTGACTTAAGTGTTTTGTCTCTACCAAAGTCGGACTTGATTTTATATTAATTGTTTTACACACACACACTAATTAATATATATATATATATATATATATATATATATATATATATATATATATATATATATATATATGCGAACAAGCCTGAATGGTCCCCAGGCATACATGCAACTGAAAACTCACACCTCAGAAGTGACTCGAACCCATACTGCCAGGAACACTTTGCAACTGGTGTGCCCTGTACACCAGCTGCAAAGTGTTCCTGGCATTATGAGTTCGAGTCACTTCTGGGGTGTGAGTTTTCAGTTTATATATATATATATATATATATATATATATATATATATATATATATATACATATATATATATATATATATATATATATATATATATATATATATATATATATATATATATATGCATTTGGGTGAGGTGACATGTTACAATGGTTTGGGGTGAGGTGAGAACAAACACAGAACACGAAACAATGGGTATAAGGGAAGAATAGATCTGTAACTGCAGAAGGCCTATTGGCCCGTATTTCTTGATGTTTCTATATTGGAGCGGAGTCTTGAAGTGGGTAGAATATAGTAGTGCGTTAATTGGCTGTTGATTGCTGGTGTTGACTTCTTGATGTGTAGTGCCTCGCAGATGTCAAGCCGCCTGTTGTCGCTGTATCTATCAATGATTTCTGTGTTGTTTGTTAAGATTTCTCTGGTGATGGTTTGGTTGTGGGAAGAGATTATATGTTCCTTGATAGAGCCCTGTTGCTTATGCATCGTTAATCGCCTGGAAAGAGATGTTGTTGTCTTGCCTATATATTGAGTTCTTTGGGGCTTACAGTCCCCAAGTGGGCATTTGAAGGCATAGACGACATTGGTCTCTTTCAAAGCGTTCTGCTTTGTGTCTGGAGAGTTTCTCATGAGTAGGTTGGCAGTTTTCTTGGTTTTATAGTAAATCGTCAATTGTATCTTCTGATTTTTGTCTGTAGGGATAACGTTTCTATTAACAATATCTTTCAGGACCCTTTCCTCCGTTTTATGAGCTGTGGAGAAGAAGTTCCTGTAAAATAGTCTAATAGGGGGTATAGGTGTTGTGTTAGTTGTATCTTCAGAGGTTGCATGGCGTTTCACTTTCCTTCTTATGATGTCTTCAATGATATATATATATATATATATATATATATATATATATTATATATTATATATTATATATATATATATATATATATATATTTGCGGCGAGGCAGAGACCGACAGGTACGGACGGCATGGCCTTCTCTGCCAAAGGACAGGAGGATGGCATGCAAGACACGGCGAGGTCAATGACATTATTAAGAGAAGCCTTACCACAGCTGGCTGTCCAGCAGAGAGAGAGCCCCGGTACCTAATGTCCCACAACTCTAATGAGCCTGTCGGTCGCCCAGATGGAATCACGGTGAACCCCTGGAAGAATGGTAGACAGTTGGTGTGGGACTACACTTGCGTCTCAACTTTAGCCAATACCTATGTTGACTTCAGTGCTACTCAAGCAGGAGGAGCTGCCAATCACCGGGAAGCGGCCAAGTCACGTAAATACAGAGACCTTGAGCACCACTACAATTTTGTCCCCATTGCCTCAGAGACACTTGGTGCCTGGGGTAAAAGTGCTGCTAGCTTTTTGAAGGAGTTGGGGTCTAAGCTAATCGAAACAACTAGAGACCCTAGAGCTGCCAGTTTTCTTTTTCAGCGCCTCAGTGTGGCAATCCAGAGAGGAAATGCTCACTGCATCCATGGTTCCTGCCCGCCATCTGAGGAGCTGGAGGAGCTTTTCAANCCCTCCTGGAGATGGGCTCTAGCTCTTGGCCCCTCCCTGGAGATGGGCTCTAGCTCTTGGGCCCCTCCCTGGAGATGGGCTCTAGCTCTTGGCCACTACCTGGAGATGGGCTCTAGCTCTTGGCCCCCTACCTGGAGATGGGCTCTAGCTCTTGGCCCCTCCCTGGAGATGGGCTCTAGCTCTTGGCCCCCCTGGAGATGGGCTCTAGCTCTTGGCCCCTCCCTGGAGATGGGCTCTAGCTCTTGGCCCCTCCCTGGAGATGGGCTCTAGCTCTTGGCCTACCTGGAGATGGGCTCTAGCTCTTGGCCCCTCCCTGGAGATGGGCTCTAGCTCTTGGCCCCTCCCTGGAGATGGGCTCTAGCTCTTGGCCCCCCTGGAGATGGGCTCTAGCTCTTGGCCCCTCCCTGGAGATGGGCTCGAGCTCTGGGCCCCTACCTGGAGATGGGCTCTAGCTCTTGGCCCCTACCTGGAGATGGGCTCTAGCTCTTGGCCCCTACCTCGAGATGGGCTCTAGCTCTTGGCCCCCCTGGAGATGGGCTCTAGCTCTTGGCCCCTCCCTGGAGATGGGCTCTAGCTCTTGGCCCCTCCCTGGAGATGGGCTCTATAGCTCTTGGCCCCTCCCTGGAGATGGGCTCTAGCTCTTGGCCCCCCTGGAGATGGGCTCTAGCTCTTGGCCTCTCCCTGGAGATGGGCTCTAGCTCTTGGCCCCCCTGGAGATGGGCTCTAGCTCTTGGCCCCCCTGGAGATGGGCTCTAGCTCTTGGCCCCTCCCTGGAGATGGGCTGTAGCTCTTGGCCTCTCCCTGGAGATGGGTTCTAGCTCTTGGCCTCTCCCTGGAGTTGGGCTCTAGCTCTTGGCCTCTCTCAGGAGACGGGCTGTAGCTCTTGGCCTCTCCCTGGAGTTGGGCTCTAACTCTTGGCATCTCCCTGGAGATGGGCTCTAGCTCTTGGCCCCCCTGGAGATGGACTCTAGCTCTTGGCCCCCCTGGAGATGGGCTCTAGCTCTTGGCCCCCCTGGAGATGAACTCTAGCTCTTGGCCCCCCTGGAGATGGACTCCAGCTCTTGGCCTTCCTGGAGTTGGGCTCTAGCTCTTGGCCTCCCTGGAGATGGGACCCGATGGATGAAATATTGTTAAGTTTACGACCTCAGTTTTCACCACAAGTCAGCTGGATCAGCCTTTACACTTCACGACCCTCCGTCAACGACCCTCCGTCAACAACCCCTCACGACCCTCCGTCAATGAACACTCATGACCCTCCGTCAACGACCCTCCGTCAACAACCCCTCACGACCCTCCGTCAACGACCACTCATGACCCTCCGTCAACGACCCCTCAGGACACAGTGCCCCAATCAACGACGACTGGGTCTCGGCCTCTGTTCTTGCTCTTCTTTACCTGCTCCCCTCCTTTATGCTCTCTTCGTGACCTTCTCTTTCTCTTCTTCTACGTCGTAAGCTTGTTCTCTTCGGACTTGTTAACTCTTCACCTCTCTGTTGCATCTAACCTCTCTTCCCTATTCTTTTGTTCCCTCCCTTCTGCTTTTTATCGTAACTTCTGTCCCTTCTCCTTTTTATCCTAGTCTTTCTCACCTCTCCTTTTATTCTAACCTTTCTCTCCCTCTCCTTTTGTCCTAGCCTTTCTTCCCTCCTCTCTCTAGCCTCTGGCCCTCGCCTCTTCCTCATCTGTCGCCACCAACCTCTTCCCTCTTTCGTGTGTCAGAGGTACTGGAGTGTATTCACCTAGTTGTACTCTTCTAGTTGTGCTTGCTGGGGGTTAGCTCTGGCTCTTTGGTCCCGCCTCTCAACTGTCTGAACTGGTGTACAGATTCCTGAGCCTACTGGACTCTATCATATCTACATTTGAAACTGTGTATGGAGTCAGCCTCCACCACATCACTGCCTAATGCATTCCACCTGTTAACTACTCTGGCACTGAAAAAGTTCTTTCTAACGTCCCTGTGGCTCATTTGGGTACTCAGTTTCCACCTGTGTCCCCTTGTTCGCATACCACCAGTGTTAAACAGTTTATCCTTATCAACCGTGTCAATTCCTCTGAGTTTTTTGTAGGTAGTGATCATGTCTCCCCTTACTCTTCTGTCTTCCAGTGTCGTGGGAGAGATGGGGGGAGTAAGGAGTGTGTGGTGGTGGCCTGGGAGTGTGGGAGATGGGAAATTGCTATCCATACCTTTAAGAAACCCAAAGTCATCATATAAAGTTAATCGCTCCAGTTCTCCTTCTCCTCGGTTAAAGGGATTAAATGTATTAATAAGTCACTAATTATGAATGAATCTATATCATTAAATTTCAGGCAAATATAAATAGATATAAAAGACATAGATATACTATTCCCCTCCCCCCCCCAAAAAAACGTCGTAGCGACGTCATAAGCTGTTAGAGCGTCAAAATAAGGTTGTTGCGTTGTGTTTAGATGTTATCATAACACAGTACTTATTAACGACGAAGAACTGTCAAAAGAGAATGGAAGCAACCACGGCAGAATTGTGGATAAATCATCCCGTTCTCTCGACTACCACTTCTTTAACAAGGCATCGGTTATGCTTGACCAGAAGCGTCAGCAGCTATAACAAACCTCCTTGCTGAGGAAACGTTGATATTGAGGTAGTTTTTTTTGCCTAAACCACTACATTTTTAAGTTGGGGTCTATAATGTAAAATAATGTACACATAGACAGGATTATAAACAAAGTAATTGAACCCTGGGATCAAATAGGCAAAGATAGCTAATTAGATGTAACTGCAATCACTGAAACAAAACTTTTAGAAGACTTAAATACAGTGTTTCATGACTAAGAGAGGTGGAAGGGGGAGCATCACGTAGGTCAGTACAGGTTGAGCATGTAAGGGTGTGGTAATCGCAGGTTGTGAAGAATTCAGACTATGTATTAGGTACCATAACAATGGTTGGGCCTGAGATGATAGTAACAGGGTTATACAACACTACGCAAAATGGCAGAAAACCTACTCAAGTGAATTATAGATGCTCTTGGATTGCAAATAGAAATATATTTAGATTATTGATCATTAGATTCGTCAACTAAATAAGAACGAAGAACTTCCCCGTGAACAGATACACGGAGAGAAAAACTGAAGGAAGCAGTAGTAAGAACATCCTAAGCTAGCATATCAAGGGACACGCAGACATTATGAATACCGACTAACCATAGACCTGACCTGAGATTCACCCTAAAGTGACCTGATCTCTCGGTGTACTGGCGTTTGAATATATAGTCAAAATCGCAGCGATTAGTTCAGAAAGGGATCAGAAGATATAAGGCTAGTATACCGGAGAGAAACACGAGGAAATAGGAGAATTCCCACTATGATTGCATGAACAACAGCACCAACAGATGGCCGGCCTCACCCACACGTCCTATAAAGTATTCATCAAGTTTGACCCCGTTAGAAAAAAAGAGAGTGGGAAGGGAATTATCAGGGGAAAGCGCCAAGCTGGGAAGAGCATAACGGTTTGGGATGGGACGGGTGGAAGGAATGACGGGTGCCCACAACTTAGACGGTCGGGATTGAACACCGACCTGCATGAACAAGACCGACGCAGAAAGAAAGCGAAAAACGTGGGACTATCCCCATAGACTAACCCAGGTTTATAAGAATGACATACAAACACGAGAGGGGGGGGGGGAGATCAATAGGAACAATATAACAAAATTGAGCAGATAAAGCTTATCAGAGGATTATGAATGGGTAACTTGATCAAGGTGAGAAATTAAACTATTCACTTAACTCCACTTACTACTTCCACACTACTGAAGTGTTTCCCAAACCTCACTTACACTACACTTACACTTATCATTCTCTCACCGGGGAGGTGTTCCTTACACATACTTAACACAATCAGTTCTTGTCTTCCTCCGAATATCTGTCTTTGTATACCTCCTTATCCCTTTGTCTACCCTTCCCAATCACAGATTTTGTAGACTTCATAATCATTGTCTTTGGCTACCTCCTAATCACTTTCTATGGATACTCTTAACCCCCTGTCAATGGCTACTTCCTAATCACTGTCTATGGCTACCTCCTAATCACTTTCTATGGATACCTCTTAACCCTTGTCAATGGCTACTTTCTAATCACTGTCTATGGCTACCTCCTAATCACTTTCTATGAATACCTCTTAACCCCTGTCAATGGCTACTTCCTAATCACTGTCTATCGCTACCTCCTAATCGCTGTCTATCCCTTCAAGCTCTGCATATATCCGTATCTGTCTTCGAAGCTGCGTCCGTCTGTGACGGGATCTGTGTCTGTGTGTCTGTCTATTTGTCTTTGTGTGCTGTGTTTGCTAGCGGCGTTTGCGTGTCCAAGCGACGTTTATTTAGTGTGTGTTGGATAGGATTTATTTGAAATTCATTTGCCAACTTTAATTGTATAAAGTTTGATTTTTTTGTATGTAAACACGGTCAAGAGAGAGCCACCCAAGGAAGATGTCAAATAACATCAAACATCGAGAGTAAACGTCGCAAATGAAGTTATCTAGATAACATCTCGGCGAAGATATACGCATATACGCAAACGAAACAAAGCCACTTAGGATGACAGAGTCAGTCAGAATGGAACTAACGAGGCCAGTCAGGATAAAGCAAACAAAGCCAGTCAGAATAACAAAGCCAGCAAGTATAACAAAGCAAGTCAAGATAACAGAGAAGTCAGTGTAACAAAACAGTGATAGTATAACAAAGCCATCTCGGATAGCAAAGCCAGTTAGGATGGCAAAGCCAGCTAGGATAGCAAAGCCAGCTAAGATGGCAAAGCCAGCTAAAATGGCAAAGCCAGCTAAGATAGCAAAGCCATCTAGGATAGCAAAGCCAGCTAAGATAGCAAAGCCAGCCAAGATAGCAAAGTCAGCTAAGATAGCAAAGCAAGCTAGGATGACAAAGCCAGCTAGGATAACAAAGCCATCTCGGATAGCAAAGCCAGCTAAGATAGCAAAGCCAGCTAGGATGGCAAAGCCAGATAAGATAGCAAAGCCAGCTAGGATGGCAAAGCCAGCTAAGATAGCAAAGCCAGCTAGGATGGCAAAGTCATCTAGGATAACAAAGCCAGCTAGGCTGGCAAACCAGCTAAGATAGCAAAGTCAGCTAGGATGGCAAAGCCAGCTAAGATAGCAAAGCCAGCTAGGATGGCAAATCCAGCTAAGATAGCAAAGCCAGCTAGGATGGCAAAGCCAGCTAAGATAGCAAAGCAGCTAGGATGGCAAAGCCAGCTAAGATAGCAAAGCCAGCTAGGATGGCAAATCCAGCTAAGATAGCAAAGCCAGCTAGGATGGCAAAGCCAGCTAAGATAGCAAAGCCAGCTAGGATGGCAAAGCCAGCTAAGATAGCAAAGCCAGCTAGGATGGCAAAGTCCGCTAAGGATAGCAAAGCCAGCTAGGATGGCAAGCCAGCTAAGATAGCAAAGCCAGCTAGGATGGCAAAGCCAACTAAGATAGCAAAGCCAGCTAGGATGGCAAAGCCACTAAGATAGCAAAGCAAGCTAGGATGGCAAAGCCAACTAAGATAGCAAAGCCAGCTAGGATGGCAAAGCCAACTAAGATAGCAAAAGCAGTTAGGGAACAAACCCAGTCGCACCAACTGGCCGAGGAAGGAATTCAACACAAGACATTTAAACCGGCACATCTCCCCCCCCCCCCCCGCCCCTCCAGAGAAGAACGCCAACTGCGCTCAATTACCGAGGGAGCGCAACACAAATATAAAACAAACTATCATAAGTGATTCACTGACCAGCCCGTCCTCCTTAGGTTCCCAACGTCAAGATGTCAGTTTAAAATGTCCTCTCGTAACCTACCAGAGGACCCAAAGCAGAAAACGGGACAGTACGTCACTTTCGCCAGCCGCCTCCATTTGCTAGTACGCCAATTTTTGGCCTTAAGTAACGCATACTAGCGACATGCGACGTGCTTTGCTGGAGGACACTGACACTAGACGCGACACGACGGAACGTTTCGAACACACGCCCTACTTCCCCCCCCCCCACCTGCCAAGAAGGTAATATATTATGCAGCCCGTCCTCCTAAGGTTTCCAACGTCAAGAAACTGTCGTACTAAAGTGCCTCTTATCCTAAACTACCAGAGGACCCAAAACAGAAAACGGGACAGTATGTCAATTTCGCGAGCCGCTACCATTTTTCAGTACGACAATTTATGGCCTTAGGTAGAGTGTACGTCAAAATGCGACGCTCTATTGGTAGGACGAGTTGAAATGGCAAATAAAATATGCACGCGATGTTTACAAGCCGCATAAAACGGCAGCGGTGGGAGGAAGGTGGAACATCGCCGTATAGAACTTCTGACCTTTGGTAACAAACCTCTTTTGATAGACTGACACATTAAGTCGTTCAGTGCAAAATAAATTGTCATCCACACTTCCTTTGAAATAAACATAAGACTACACAATAGCTCGGTCGATAGAGCTCGGTTAGTGCAACATACCAGCCCATCCTCATGTTTAGATAGTACTTATAGGAAGTACTATCTGGACCTCTGGACCGTCGTTCATATATCGACATAATGGACAATTAGACAGTAAAATTTGGTACTATTGAATTTGGACCAACTGGGAAAGGTTTTACATTTATGTTGGTAATACAAACTAACCAAACCTAACCATCCTAGGCCTAATATACGCGATCTGAGACCTAATATAGTACATATATGCTATAATAGACCTAGGAATATTTAAGTTTGAATTTAGCTTGATTTTTTTCCAGAGTATAAAGTAAATAGTACCCAATTCTACTCAGTGTCAATTATGTCAATATATATGTTCGATGGTTCACAAAGCTACAACAAGTACTATCTAAACAAAGATAATATTAGCAATGAAATGTTGCAGTTTCCTTAAATTCATTAACAATTTTATTAGATTTCAAGAAGCTTCCCAGGGTGTATCAGGCATCCAAAGTCTTTTTTCAGTATATTAAACCTTACAAAGCAGTTTCTTAAACATATTAGGCTTCCCGATATAATTTTTAAGTATATTAAGCTTCCAGGGGAGCTTTCGTTTGAGTATTTGAGTTATAAATCGCTTTCTAGTAAGCATATGAAGCTTCCAAAGCGCGGTTCTTGTAAGTATATTCAGAAATCTAAAGAAAATTCCTTGAATGCATTAGGCTTCCAAAATAACAGAAGCTTCCCTGAGAGTATTTTATTCTACTTTTCTAATTGTCCATGAGGTCAATATATACTGGGATGGTCCCCCCGTCGTTATTATAAGTACTATCTAAACAGGAGGACGGGCTACAGTATCAACCCGGAGGACACAACATGCTCGAGTAACATTGAGTCAACGTTATCTGCGTCGATTCAACGTTGGATCAACGTTTTCGACATTGATTCAACGTTGAATCAATGTCGTTTGTCTACTGTGTACCCAGTGGGCAGCGATTCGAAAGAGAATTTACCGATGAATCTTAGTGGCCATAATGGAAGAAGAAAATAGAGTAATGGAGAAAGTAGAGAGGAATGTAGGTAGAAAGTGAGGTATAAATAGAGGAATGTAGGTAGAAAGTAAGGTATAAATAGAGGAATGTAGGTAAAAAGTGAGGTATAAATAGAGGAATGTAGGTAGAAAGTGAGGCGTAAATAGAGGAATGTAGGTAGAAGTGAGGTATAAATAGAGGAATGTAGGTAAAAAGTGAGGTATAAATAGAGGAATGTAGGTAAAAAGTGAGGTATAAACAGAGGAATGCAGGTAGAAAGTGAGGCATAAATAGAGGAATGTAGGTAGAAAGTGAGGCGTAAATAGAGGAATGTAGGTAGAAAGTGAGGTATAAATAGAGGAATGTAGGTAGAAAGTGAGGTATAAATAGAGGAATGTAGGTAGAAAGTGAGGCATAAATAGAGGAATGTAGGTAGAAAGTGAGGCATAGAGGAATGTAGGTAGAAAGTGAGGTATAAATAGAGGAATGCAGGTAGAAAGTGAGGTATAAATAGAGGAATGTAGGTAGAAAGTGAGGCATAAATAGAGGAATGTAGGTAGAAAGTGAGGTATAAATAGAGGAATGTAGGTAGAAAGTGAGGCATAGAGGAATGTAGGTAGAAAGTGAGGTATAAATAGAGGAATGTAGGTAGAAAGTGAGGCATAGAGGAATGTAGGTAGAAAGTGAGGTATAAATAGAGGAATGTTGAGAGAAAGTGAGGTAGACAGGTAGTGAGGAAGGACCATTGTAAGCACGACCATCCAACCAGGCTGGCTCTCCCCTGGCGTAACAGCAAGTATCGAGCCTAGTGGCCTTAGTCCATCGTATCTTTGACCAGTGATTACCTGTGTGTATGGCTCGTGCAATGCATACTAATGCGGCCAAAATTTGCATGGTGGAGTGACGCGTCCGTCAGGCAAAGCGGATCAGCAAAGTCCCCAAAAAACAAAATACTAGAAACATAGACCTCTCTATCATTTGTGTGAGTTTTTTTTTTGTTTTTTTTTGTGGGTTTTTTGTTTTTGTTTTTGTGGGGGAAGGGTCGTTAACTTTTGTGGTTTTAGCGTGTCAAATGATTCAACTGTATTTCTTGTGTTTTAGAAGTGAAAGTAAATTCCAGGAATAAATTGTTAACGTACAGATGTATTTATACAGAGCCAGGTTTTCTATATATATATATATATATATATATATATATATATATATATATATATATATATATATATATATATATATATATATATGTCGTACCTAGTAGCCAGAACTCACTTTTTGGCCTACTATGCAAGTCCCGATTTTCCTAATAAGCCAAGATTTCCTGAGTTAATATATTTTCTCTAATTTTTTTCTTATGAAAAGATAAAGGTACCCATTTCATTATGTATGAGGTCATTTTTTTTCATTGGAGTTAAAATTAACGTAGATATATGACCGAACCTAACCAACCCTACCTAACCTAACCTAACCTATTTTTATAGGTCAGGTTAGGTTAGGTAGCCGAAAAAGTTAGGTTAGGTTAGGTTAGGTAGGTTAGGTAGTCGAAAAACAATTAATTCATGAAAACTTGGCCTATTAGGCAAATCGGGCCTTGCATAGTAGGCTGACAAGTGCGTTCTGGCTACTAGGTACGACATATATATATATATATATATATATATATATATATATATATATATATATATATATATACATATATATATATATATATATATATATATATATATATATATATATATATATATATATTTTTATTATACCTAGAAGGGGTATATACAGAGAGAGAGAGAGAGAGAGAGAGACAGACAGAGAAAATTGTGTGCTGCAGAAATTGGTTGCATGCACATTAAACATTGCAGCAAGTTTGAACAGGGAGGGAACGCTTAGCATGCGAAAAAAGTATATCTTGGATTAAATTAGCATTGAGTCTACGATATATATCGTGGTCAGTGTGTGGCGGTGCTGGCAGGTGCACACCTGCTCAAACAGTTGTATATAACAACTGACAGTTGTACACAATAACTGACAGGAGTACTGACACTGAC
>WNGS01042707.1:2107869-2117932 GCA_020271785.1 Procambarus virginalis
TTGAATCCAGTTTTTATTAAACATATGATATATGCATTCAATATATATATATTATATATATATATTTATATATGTTGTTGAATATGACCGAAAAGGTAAGATTAATATTCTAATATTTCTAATAATTCTAATAATCTAATAATTCAATATTTTTTATGTTTCTTTTCACTGTCGATGGTAATTGAAAATTCAATTCTCCAAAATTCATTTTCTTTCTAGTCTGACGCCTGAACGCGTTCGTAATAACTTATTGCATTTTCAAAGACTTTAGTCTACACCCACAAACTATAACCTATAAACACGCATGATACATCCATACTTATACTCGCAATTGGGTGAGGTGATATGGTATAAAGTTTTGGATGAGGTGATTGACATTTACAACATTGATAGAACACGAACCCAATGGGTATAAAAGCATAAGAAAGGAAGTAACTGCAGAAGGCCTTTTGACCCATTATGTTTCCTCTTGTTCTTCCTTCCTCTTCCTTTCCTTCCCATTATGACGTCTTCAACAAAACCATTAGAGAAGCCATTGTTGACTATGACCTGCCTTACCCTACAGATTCTTCATCGACTTGCTTCCATCCTGAGCTGTGGCTGAGAGCACGGTCGATGTAAGTGTTGACAACTCCTCCTTTGTACCTGTCTGGGCAGTCACTATTGGCATTGAGCCACATTCCTATGTTTGTTTCCTTAATGTAGACTGCAGTATGGAAGCCTCCGCTCAAGTCAGGTCAAGAATGTCAAGACCCACAAGCCTGGAAACCACTTCAGCCAATCATCAGCCAGATACCCCACACCCACATACAGACTGGCTAAGCGACTCAACTGTCTGCTGACTCTTTATGTACCTTATGCTTTCAGCCTGAAGTCTCCAAAGGAATTCGTTGACTTACTGCGGGAAGCACGGGCCACAGGGATAAGAACCTCTTTGGATGTAGAGTCGCTGTTTACCAACGTACCTGTAGATGAGACAATCGGCATGGTAGTGGACAGAGTGTATCGTCATCCGGCTTGTACTCCGTTTGACATACCAGAAACATACTTAGAAAGCTACACCAAGCCTGCACTAAAGAGGCACCCTTCTTGAGTCCACATGGGCACATGTATAAGCAAGTAGATGGGGTCGCCATGGGTTCTCCCCTAGGTGTCCTGTTTGCGAACTTCTACATGGGCACCATAGAGCAGAGGGTCTTAGTTGACATGGACTTGAAACCCGCCATATACTGCAGGTATGTTGACGACATTTTTATGCAGCTACCTGATGTCAGACATCTGCAGCAGCTGAAGGAGGCATTCGAGCAGAATTCTGTGTTAAGTTTCACTTACGAGATGGAGAATGATGGGAAGCTGCCCTTTCTAGATGTAACAGTCACGGAAAGGGCCTCGCCACCTTTAGGAATGAAACAAGTCTCTTGGGACATCTCGGCATCGTTAACAAAACAATAAAAAGTTACATTGTACAGAAATACCATAAATCGAAGATAACTTTTACTAAGCAAGTTTAATAAGTTACAAATAAAATGTAAGGTAGATATTATATTACAGAAACAAAATATTAAATTATAATGAGTAAACATACAATTATAATGAGTAAAGAGACATAAACCTTTGTAATGTGGTGTTACAAAATGCATATATTTGTTTGAACAGAACGATAAACACCCTTTAAACCAGTCGTTCCTGTAACCCCTCTAATCCTCCCTTCAACCCTGCCTTCCTCCCTCCCATTCACTCTTCCCCTTACCCATCTCCCAGTCACCCTCTCTCTCACCCCCCCCCCCCACCCTCCTGCCATCCAAGCCCAAAAGCCTCCGGTAATCGACCTGAGAGGGTCACCAGACGTTGTGGGATCACTTGGGTCTTGCTGCTGTTCTTCTAATTACTGAAGACGATCCAGTTTGGCGAGAAAAACAATTGGTTATTTAAAGTGGCCGGTGAGTGTTGATTGGTTGTGATGATGGTGGTGGTGGTGGTGATGCTGGTGATGCTGGTGGTGGTGATGAAAGTGAGAGCGGTGGTGATGGTAGTGGTAGCGAGAGGGAGAGACGGGGGTGAGAGATACGCCGAGAATGAAACAAAAGAAATGAGTGATGCATAAATAAATTGATAGCTAAAGAAAAAGACAGTTACAAGTGGAAAGTGAAAATGTGTTGAAGAAAGTGAGAGGAAAGCTCCAAGTCCTGCTCCCACACAGCTCTTAATTGAATGTTCGTTGATTACTTGTAGCTTTGAAGTGTTTTCTTGCTACGTGATGTAGCTGCTTCTCGTTCAGTTACGCACTGTCTTGTGTGTGTGTGTGTGTGTGTGTGTGTGTGTGTGTGTGTGTGTGTGTGTGTGTGTGTGTGTGTGTGTGTGTGTGTGTGTGTGTGTGTGTTGTGTGCGTGTGTGTGTGTGTGTGTGTTGTGTGTGTGTGTGTGTGTGTGTGTGTGTGTGTGTGTTGTGTGTGTGTGTGTGTGTGTGTGTGTGTGTACTCACGTATTAAAAACAACTAGTACATTATAAGTTAATCACCTTGAAGAAACACATCTGGTAACCTACAAGTTGTTGTTAATAATTTGTCTCTGAATAAGTTTTCTGAAAGTTTGTAGTTATAATTCTAATTTCGAATTATCTTTGGGTATCAATGTTGAAGATTATCAAATGTTACTTTGCTTCATCCCTTAACTTAAGTGGAGCTGTGTGTCTGGTTCTGTTTATAACCTGTGTCACTTGTCTTTTAGTGTGTAATCCTATCCAGTATGAGTTCTTCGTTTTGTTGGTTATTTTAAATTAACTTTTGTATTTTAGATCTAAATATATATTTGGGTCTGACGCCTAGTGATGCGTTTCGTGAGGTCTCACCTAACATTCTCAAAGACAAATTCTACTGTGTTGTTGTTGTATTAGATTTAGCTACTCAGAACGAAGTGTCCATGTAGCACAGGCTATGGTGAGCCCGTGAGGGTTCTACTGTGTGTAGCACCTGGTTATATCCTCTTAGGGTGAGATGGTTAGGTGACATATGGATGAAACATTACATGAGGTATATTTATAAGAGGTATTAAATGTATAAGCATTGATGTGACATGTTGGCAGCTATGTTCTTCTGGCTGCTTCTCTACGAAGGATTCGAACCTTAGAAAACAAGGTGCATCACACCATCTGACATAACCAATACGGTACCAACCTGACCACGGATGACTTGTCGTACATTAAGGCTCGAATTTTCCCCAATAGTGACCGATTTGAGGAAAATGATCGGATATCTCTTACCTTGGCGGGTGCTGTTGGGGGGTTGACTATTGAGGATAAGCCTCCTGGCTCTCAACCCGTTTAATAGATGTCTGTGGTCAGGTTGGTACCGTACTGGTTATATCAGTGTGAGTGATGCACCTCTCTTTCTAAAGTTCGAATCCTTTACGGAGAAGAGCTCTTTAAGTTATATAGGAAATATATAATTTCATAATTATATATATATATATATATATATATATATATATATATATATATAAAAAGGGGTACCACCTCTGGTGCCAATGTGGGGACCCATAGCCTCGGAGAAGAAAATAAAACGTATTCAGAGGAGACCTTGTGGTTTCTCACTGAACACTAATATTTTCTTCTCCTACCACCCCCATTCTTTTGTATGTACACATATATATTTGCTTTATTTGAACTGTGTTACAAAAAAGGAGTTACATATAGGTTACAAAGATGGTTATCATAGGTTGTCGAGTTCCTCCAGCTCCTCAGATGGCGGGCAGGAACCCTGGATGCAGTGCGCATTTCCCCTCTGTATCGCCACGCTGAGGCGCTGGAAAAGAAAGCTGGCAGCTCTAGGGTCCCTTGTTGTTTCAATGAGCCTAGAACCCAGTTCCTTCAAAAAACTGGTAGCACTTTTACCCCAGGCGCCGAGTGTCTCAGAAGCAATGGGGACAAATTGTAGTGGTGATCAAGTTCTCTATACTTACGGGATTTGGCTGCTTCCCTGTGGGTGGCAGCGCCACCTGGTTGTGCAACACTGAGGTCAATGTAGGTGTTAGCCAGGGTTGATACGCACGTGTAGTCCCATACCAACTGCTTGCCATTCTTCCAGGGGTTCACTGTGATACCATCCGGGCGACCAATAAGAGCATCAGAGTTACGGGGCGTAGGTACGAGGCTCTCTCTCGGCTGGGCATCCAGCTGTGGTGAGGCTCCTCTTGATGATGTCGTTAACTTCACTGTGCCTCGAGTGCCATCCTCCCGTGCTTTGGCAGAGTAGGCCATGGTGGCCGTACCTGTCAGCCACCACCTCGCCGCAAATACACCTATATCTGGTGTGGATTGGGGCAGCAAGGCGGAGGGCCACAGCAATTCGGAGGGCGTGTGGTGTGAGACGCGTGCCAGTTGCCGACATTGGGGTTGCTAACAGGAAGTCCCCTGCATGAGGGGCTGCTACTGCTGTGAGGCGAGCAATGTCGTGCTGTGTTGATGCAGCACCCAGGCACTCTGCAGCAACTTTGTCTACAATGGGGCCATCCCAGCTGGATTGCCTGTGGGCTTTTGGGGATGGTGGTTGAGGTGATGGGCCTGCACGAGAGGCCCACTCTGTGGCACAGCGTGTAAAATTGGGATCATGTACACCTGCCAGCTGATGTAAGTGGGCAGGTAGAATTTCCTTCACAAGGTCGTCGGATGCTGATAAGGAGGACAGGAAGGCTGGAACAGCGATTTGCGTTGCTGTTCGAACTCCGAGGCCCCCAAGTCATATATATATATATATATATAATATATATATATATATATATATATATATTATATATATATATATATATATATATATATACACACATTAGTATATTTTGGTAGCAGTTTTTTTTGTAAACATATGTTTGTTGAATATGACAGAACGGGTGAGATGATTAATTCTAACTCGAATCTTCTTAATATTTCTTACGTTTTTCTGTGTCCAGGTCACAGACAGTCCTCGACCTACCTTCGAGGTCAGGACTGTCCTGCTTATGAACGAGCTCCATCCCTAAAACTCTTAATTTCTTCATGTGTAAACAACAGACATTTTTGAGCCGAGATGTTCAGCGAGCGTGAGGGGATTAGCACACATGGCAGGAGACCCACAGTGATCTATGAGCTGAATTAGTTGACTGTTGAGGTTGACTGAATTAGTTGACTGACAGTTGACTCGCCCTGGTAGTTTTTTTTTATTCTGGTTTATATTGGAATAGCATCATTTAAATACAATCACCTTATTTGATTGTAATTATGTAATGTATTAATGTAATTAGTAATGTAATTAATGAGATTCCAAGGGGTTGTCATTGCCAGGGGGTGGTAATGGGGGACGAGCTCCCATGACCTATAAAATGCTCCTATATGGCATGCGTCTCAAATAGCCTCTGACAACCAAGTCCAACTCCTGGCCTGCACGGGTGGCTTAGTCTTTAAGTCCGGCGGAACTGCTTTTACCGACAGGAGAAGGGGCGAGGGCGTGCCTCTGGCGCCTTAAAACCAGCTGCTCCGGGTAGATGGGACTCGATAGCCTGGGAAGGCAGCCCATCTAGGGGAAGGAAAACCCGATTTTAAACCTCCGCTGCCTTGCGGCCATACCCTTTTCTGGGAAAGGCTTCAGGAGTCAACCTCGAGGAAAAATCCGGAGTTGGAGCCCCTAAGGCAGTTCGTTGTTGACGTCGACCTCGTTCTGGCAGCTCCTGCGACGTTGCTGGAACCATGTGTATTGGCATTTGCCTTTCTATTGGATAATTTCAGCAACGTGGAGAGGGGGGATTTGCTGCATGGGTAACAGCTTCTCCTCCATATCTACCTACCCAGGCTTTGCGCCCTGGAGAGGACACTCCAGCTTCGCCTCACAGCGTCGAACCAACACGGGAAGCGACAGTCTACCGGTTTTAAGTCTTCTGCTCGATTGGCGAAGAGTGTGACGCCAGGGGTTGCTTCTGACGGTGGGAGGGGTCATCGCGCCCCACTGGGCAGCTACCGCCCGCCTCAAGCTGGGCAAACCCCAGCCAATAAGGTGTTGCCTCGCCACGGTCCGTTAACCTCACTGGGTGCGTGGGGTTTAGGGTGAAAACCGACAAGCGGCCCGACAACTTTGCACCAAGCAATACCATACCCAAAAGAAAATATCAACTGCCCTAAAGCTGGGCACATGGAACGTCAGGACACTGACACCAGGTTTCTCTGACGACCTGCAAGAAATCAATGACGCCCGAAAAACAGCAATCATCGATAGGGAGCTGAGCAAACTGCAGATGGATATTGTTGCTCTCCAAGAGACCAGGCTCCCTGGATCAGGATCTGTGAGAGAGAGGACCTTCTCTTTCTTCTGGCAAGGAAAACCACCTGATGAGACCAGAGAACATGGTGTGGGATTTGCCGTCAGGAATACACTGTTGGGATACATTATGCCACCGATGGGGAAACCGAACGAATTCTGTCTCTGCAACTGCACTCCCAAACAGGACCAGTCAATGTAATTAGTGCATATGCACCAACCCTGACTTCTCCAGCAGAGGCAAAGGAAAATTCTACGATGACCTCAACAGAGTCATAGCAAGAATCCCTGTAAAGGAGCCACTGTTCATCCTCGGCGACTTCAACGCCAGAGTGGGTGCCGAGCACAACATTTGGCCCACTTGTCTGGGTAAATTCGGCATAGGGAGGATGAATGAGAACGGGCAACGTCTGCTAGAACTCTGCTGCCTTCATGGTCTCTGTGTCACCAACACGTTCTTTGGCACAAAGCCTCAACACCGAGTATCTTGGAGACACCCCAGATCCAAGCACTGGCACCAGCTTGACCTGATTCTTACCAGGCGTGCAAGTCTACCCAGTGTCAAGATTACGCGTAGCTACCAGAGTGCTGTCTGTGACACCGACCACTCCCTGGTCTGTAGCAGGGTCAAGATGCAACCAAAGAAGATTCATCACTCAAAAAAGACGGGCAGACCTCGCATCGACACCACTAAGACCCGAAACCAGGACAAGGTGAAAGATTTTGCACGAGTGCTCGAGGAAGCTCTCCCTGGCCCAGCCGGGTCACTGCCTGTAAAAGATGGGAGCACTTCAGAGACGCTGTGTTCAACGCTGCCATTTCCACCTTTGGCAAGAAGACCAGCAGGTCGGCTGACTGGTTCGAGGCTCACTCGGAAGAGATGACACCTGTCATTGAAGAGAAGAGAAACGCCTTGGCAGCCTACAAAGCCTGCCCAAGTCAGCGCAACTTACAGATCCTTCGGGCCATCCGCTGCAAAGTACAGCAGAGCGCCAGGCGATGTGCCAACAACTATTGGCTCCAGCTCTGCTCCCAGATACAGACTGCAGCGGATACAGGCAATGTAAGGGGAATGTATGACGGCATCAAGCAGGCCCTCGGCCCAATCCAGAGGAAGACCGCTCCTCTGAAATCTGCCACTGGCGAGGTGATTCAGGACCAGACACTGCAGCTGAAGCGCTGGGTCGAGCACTACTCTGAGCTATACGCCAGGGACAATGTGGTCACCGAAGACGCCCTGAGCGCCATTGAGTGTCTGCCTGTGCTAATGGAGCTCGACAGCGAACCGACCCTCGAAGAACTCAGTGATGCCCTAGACTCCCTTGCTCCTGGTAAAGCTCCTGGCAAAGATGGCATTCCTGCTGAGACCTTGAAGTGCTGCAGAGGTAGCCTGCTCATGGAGCTGCATGAAATTCTCTGTCTCTGCTGGGAAGAAGGAGAGGTGCCACAGGACATGAGGGATGCCAACATCGTCACGCTGTATAAGAATAAAGGTGACAGGGGCGACTGCAACAACTACCGTGGAATCTCCCTCCTCAGTACTGTCGGAAAGCTGTTTGCTCGAGTCGCATTGAAGAGGCTCCAAGTACTTGCAGAGAGAGTCTATCCAGAATCACAATGCGGATTCAGAGCTGACAGGTCCACAATCGACATGGTCTTTTCCCTCAGACAACTGCAGGAGAAATGCAGGGAACAGAAGCAGCCACTCTTCATAGCCTTCATAGATCTGACGAAGGCCTTCGACCTCGTCAGCAGGGATGGCCTGTTCAAGATCCTCCCCAAGATCGGATGCCCACCCAGGCTCCTCAGCATCATCAGATCTTTCCATGAGAACATGAGGGGCACCGTGGTCTTTGATGGACTAACATCAGACGCCTTTGACATCCGAAGTGGAGTAAAGCAGGGCTGCGTACTGGCTCCAACCCTATTCGGGATTTTCTTCGCAGTTATGCTGCGGCACGCCTTCGGATCTGTCACGGAAGGCATTTACCTCCGGACCAGGTCGGATGGAAAGCTCTTTAACCTCGCCAGGCTGAGAGCCAAGACGAAGGTTCGGCTGAGGTGTCTGCGCGACTTCCTTTTCGCCGACGACGCAGCAGTCACTGCCCACTCAGCCGAAGACCTCCAACGGCTCATGACCCGCTTCAGCGAGGCCTCTCAGGCTTTCGGACTCACCATCAGCCTGAAGAAAACACAAGTCATGGGACAAGGAGTGGACTCCCCACCTGACATCGGCATCTCCGATTCCAAACTGGAAGTCGTTCACGACTTCGTGTACCTGGGCTCCACAATCTCTGACTCCCTCTCTCTTGATACGGAGCTAAACAAACGCATCGGTAAGGCATCTACTACCATGTCGAGACTGACAAAGAGAGTGTGGGCCAACAATAGGCTGACTGAATATACTAAGATTCAGGTTTACAGAGCCTGTATCCTGAGCACTCTCCTTTATGGCAGTGAGTCTTGGACACTCCGCGCCCGTCAGGAAAGACAGCTGAATGCCTTCCACATGCGCTGCCTTCGACACATCTTGGACATCACCTGGCAGGACAAGGTGACAAACAACAACGTCTTGGGGAGAGCAAGAATCACCAGCATGTACACAATGCTGAAACAGAGACGAATGCGCTGGCTCGGGCACGTTGTGCGAATGGGCGACGGCAGGATCCCAAGGATCTCCTGTACGGAGAGTTGATGCAGGGAAAGCGTCCAACAGGCAAGCCCCAGCTACGGTACAAAGACGTATGCAAGAGGGACCTGAAAGCCATGGACGTCGATCTTGCTATATGGGAGACACTGGCTGCAGACCGTTCAGCCTGGAGGCAGTCTGTTCAAAGAGGTCTCTCCAAGTTCGAGGAGTCACTTGCCAAGGAATCGGAGGCAAAGAGACAGAGAAGGAAAGCCAGTAGCCAGGAAGACAGACCAGAATCGGACTTCGTTTGTGCTCGGTGTGGGATGGACTGCCACTCTCGGATTGGCCTCATCAGTCACACCAGACGCTGCACCAGGATTGACAACCAGAGCGCAACTCCATAGTCTCCCGAGACTGAAGGATGCCTACTACTACTATATATTGAATATATCAGACTTTCCCCCTGCCTGGTTACAGTCTGTGCCTGGTTCATCAAGATGTCTAGTACAGTCTACTTGAGTTCATACCTGACTGACCATAAAACCTGATACAGTCCTCAGTTATGGGGGAGCTAGACAACAGTAGCCCCCAGCTGCTCCCAGCAGTCCTAACGTCCCTTGTATGGGAGGTCCCAAACACAGGGATCTCCTGGAATGTCTCAGGGGAATCTAAGTCCTCTTACGAAACCTGTGCATCTTCCTTAACAATGGAGGCTTCGTTTTACATTTACTAAACAGTTTACGATCTTAGAAATTTGACAACCAAGGTTGTTATTGGCATAAACAACCTCGTAGTGCTTCGGAGCTCATTAAGTCTTTAATGCATGCTGGATGAATCCTCTGTATTTAGTGTTCACGCTTCTGGTTGTATATTCCAGCACTGCTGCCCAGTAGTGTCTAGGCCAAGCTGTACGAGGTAACTTGTGGTACATCTGGAGAAACTCCCTCTATGGTACACCGGAGACATTTCTCTCCCACTTTACACACCCGAAGTTCGAAGGGAAAACAAGAGTTTCCTGAAGGTGTGAGGCGTGTGCTGAAGGCCTGGGGGGACCGCTCAGGAGATTAGAACCTGACACGCAGCGAATATTCTTGATTCCCCAGGAGTGTCGTCGCAAGGCGGCAGCTGGCGGTTAGCCAGCAGACACAGCTGGA
>WNGS01042707.1:2154223-2166110 GCA_020271785.1 Procambarus virginalis
GGCGTTGTCGAAGACTCTTCGTGTGCTCTGTTCCCTCACAGGAGGGAGGTCTGCGACACCTCTACCACGGGTTCTGAGTTAAGGAGGGCATCACGGTCCTTAGCTAGCGTCTTCCTCGGGTTCCAAGGATCAGGAAGGAGTCACAGGCCTTGCTACCTCCTCTCTCAGGTTAGAAGCTATTGGGCTCTCAAAATATGAATATAAATGTTAGAGATAGAGGATGGCCAAATTGCTACCTCATAGCCTGTATTTAATGCGTAAGGCGATCTTTGAGGACGACCTCCAGGATGATCCTCTGAGGAGGAAATGAGACTGTTGCAATATTAGTCTGTCAACCGCATCAACAATTGCAACACAACACCTCATGCACCTCTCTCAACATAAATGGAATATATTATATACATCGGTGTCCTCCTGAGCCTACCCGGTGTCTTCAACCAAGGCGACTTCTGCTTGGACTAATGATGAATAAATGATGTTCGACGATCTGCTTGGACTAATGATGAATAATGATGTCTGACACCTAACGTTTACGGAGCATAACCAAGCAAATATTGCGTCAGCCAGAAAAATGATCGGATGGATTACGAGAACTTTCAAATCCAGGGATCCCATCACAATGGTTGTACTCTTCAAGTCACTTGTGCTGTCCCGTCTCGAGTACTGCTCAGTACTCACTTCCCCTTCAGAGCAGGAGAGATTGCTGAAATAGAGGGAATACAGAGAACATATACGGCACGCATAGACGAGATAAAACACCTAAATTATTGGGATCGTCTCAAAGCTCTCCAAATGTACTCTCTAGAAAGGAGACGAGAGAGATATCAAATAATATACACATGGAAAATACTGGAGGGCCAGGTCCCAAATCTGCACAGTAAAATAACAACGTACTGGAGTGAACGATATGGAAGAAAATGCAAGATTGATCCAGTGAAGGGCAGAGGTGCCATAGGCACAATCAGAGAACACTGTATAAACATCAGAGGTCCGCGGTTGTTCAACGTCCTCCCAGCGACTATAAGAAATATTGCCGGAACAACCGTGGACATCTTCAAGAGAAAACTGGACTGTTTTCTAAGAGAAGTTCCGGACCAGCCGGGCTGTGGTGGGAATGTGGCCCTGCGGGCCGCTCCGAGCAACAGCCTGGTGGACCAAGCTCTCACAAGTCGAGCCTGGCCTCGGGCCGGGCTTGGGGAGTAGAAGAACTCCCAGAACCCCATCAACCAGGTATCAACCAGGACTGGTCGGTAGAGGTACGGGCCCGGTTCTTACAGGGTCGGAGTTCGATCCCCGATGGTTCAAATGGTTGGACCCCGCCATTTCACTGCGTCCCAATACTCCAGCTCTAAGCGGGTTCTCATCTTACAGTTTGAAGCTTGTCCTCATATCCCAGCTCCAAGTGTTACAATCTCACTTTACTTGCCATCATTTCGGGACAAATATTCCCAAAGCTTCAGATTCTCCCGTGAAGCTGTACAGGGAACACCTGTAATAACCCACAGGTAAACCCCAAGTAAACTGGTTTCTCAATTACATCTTTTTGTGTATATGGTTTGTTGTAATTGTGGGGCTTTGTGTTCAAGACGATTTTAATCCAAGCTAATCCCGGGCCATGTATATGCAAATTAGGTCAAGACCTGACTCGCCTCAGAGTAGTTATCTTGGAGTAAGTGCACGCACTCGGGGGTCTAGAGTACACTCTGTGCTCACTTAAATGTGTTTGCAAAGTTGAGCGTTAGCTCCTGAGCCCTGCCTTACTAGCTGCGTATAATACCGTGGCTACCGATCCTTATGAGTGTTGGTATACATAGCTGTGAAACTATAAACATATATGCCCTCAAGACCTTGTATTTGTCAATATAAGGTCTTGAGGGCTCGTTGCTTTCTTATGTTACTTATATAACTGGCCCTTAAGTACCAGTCAATAGTCCTATACTCTAGCTTGTTTTGTTCTGAATATGTTCAGAATATTGATCTCATCAATCATAGTGAGAATTTTGTATGTCGTAATCATGTGTGTGCTGAGCTGCCCGACACACACACACACACCTTCCATCCCACAATGACACAATAAACTCGCAGGAGCTAATAGGGTTAGCTCCTGCTAACCCCATTAGCAGATACCCCAATAACCCCCACACTCGACCCCTATGCATGCGATGCGTCACAATAACGTGGCTGAAGTATGTTGACCAATCCACACGCTAGAAAATTAAGGGACTATACGACGTTTCGCTCCGTCCTGAACCATTCACAAACGACTTGAGAACGGTCCAGGACGGACCGAAACGTCGTCGTCCCTTCATTTTCTAGTGGGTGAATTGGTCAACATTCGACCCCTTCATGTGTCGAGTACACAACCCCAACTTCTCTCTACGACCGCCACTAATTTGTCACCTCAAGGCAAACACCTAGTTTCATACGAGCACCAAACACTTGATCGACCATTCAAGACAAACCGGCTCGTTTAATACGTGGTCAAACACATTTGCAACATTGCTGACGAACTGCCTGCCTTGTTGCGCTCGAGGGAGCATCAATACGTAGCGAGACACGCCTCCCATCGCCGCCCATTTAGGCTTCCCCACACCCAGCCGATCCTTGCATGCAATTAATATTGTTTACAAACAGCTTCCTGCGTCGTTCACATCCCCCCAGAGACCACCTGTAATGGCCACTGAAATTATAACCTGCGGTAATGTTATATTCTAGATGTTCCGGCTGTGAGACACAGCATGGTGGGACACAGCATGGTGAGACACAGCATGGTGAGACACAGCATGGTGAGACACAGCATGGTGAGACACAACATGGTGAGACACAGCATGGTGAGACACAGCATGGTGAGACACAGCATGGTGAGACACAGCATGGTGAGACACAACATGGTGAGACACAGCATGGTGAGACACAGCATGGTGAGACACAGCATGGTGAGACACAGCATGGTGAGACACAGCATGGTGAGACACAGCATGGTGAGACACAGCATGGTGAGACACAGGATGGTGAGACACAGCATGGTGAGACACAGCATGGTGAGACACAGCATGGTGAGACACAGGATGGTGAGACACAGCATGGTGAGACACAGCATGGTGAGACACAGCATGGTGAGACACAGCATGGTGAGACACAGCATGGTGAGACACAGCATGGTGACACACAGCATGGTGAGACACAGCATGGTGAGACACAGCATGGTGAGACACAGCATGGTGGGACACAGGATGGTGAGACACAGCATGGTGAGACACAGGATGGTGAGACACAGGATGGTGAGACACAGCATGGTGAGACACAGGATGGTGAGACACAGCATGGTGAGACACAGGATGGTGAGACACAGCATGGGGAGACACAGCATGGTGAGACACAGCATGGTGAGACACAGCATGGTGAGACACAGCATGGTGAGACACAGCATGGTGAGACACAGCATGGTGAGACACAGAATGGTGAGACACAGCATGGGAGACACAGCATGGTGAGACACAGCATGGGAGACACAGCATGGTGAGACACAGCATGGTGAGACACAGCATGGTGAGACACAGCATGGTGGGACACAGCATGGTGAGACACAGCATGGTGGGACACAGCATGGTGAGACACAGCATGGTGAGACACAGCATGGTGGGACACAGCATGGTGAGACACAGCATGGTGAGACACAGCATGGTGAGACACAGCATGGTGGGACACAGCATGGTGGGACACAGCATGGTGAGACACAACATGGTGAGACACAACATGGTGAGACACAGCATGGTGAGACACAGCATGGTGACACACAGCATGGTGAGACACAGCATGGTGAGACACAGCATGGTGAGACACAGCATGGTGAGACACAGCATGGTGAGACACAACATGGTGAGACACAACATGGTGAGACACAGCATGGTGAGACACAGCATGGTGACACACAGCATGGTGAGACACAGCATGGTGAGACACAGCATGGTGAGACACAGCATGGTGAGACACAGCATGGTGAGACACAGCATGGTGAGACACAGCATGGTGAGACACAGCATGGTGAGACACAGCATGGTGGGACACAGCATGGTGGGACACAGCATGGTGAGACACAACATGGTGAGACACAACATGGTGAGACACAACATGGTGAGACACAACATGGTGAGACACAGCATGGTGAGACACAGCATGGTGAGACACAGCATGGTGAGACACAACATGGTGAGACACAGCATGGTGAGACACAGCATGGTGGGACACAGCATGGTGAGACACAACATGGTGTTCTCTTGACTTGTCACTCCGTCAAAAATCCAACCTTTTATCCTGACCAAAAACGTACAAATACCTATCGCGTCCGATGCAACACAAAATGCATCTATTTGTAAGTTTTCCTCTTAATAGGTTGTATTTGTAACGTTGATTGCCGTAACGTAAGAAACGCGACCTATTAGATGAAAGGAAGGGGTTGAAGCAGAAACTTACGAATCCTCACTACTCACCAAGCCTATTCGTACCGTTGGAAATAATACGTCAATTCTGAAGTGCTTTAATTTGGACTAAATTTGTTTTAAATTTTGCCCCGAGGGGCGAGTTTATTGGGCAGCGCCACTCATCTTGTGAGTGGACACACCGCCATAGCAGCATGCACAACACTCCCCAATAGGAAGAAAACCCGCTGAATTTTGACTAACACTGATTTTTAACGAAAGTCTAATCCGTTCATAACATTAGATCAATGGAGGGAGTAACGCCCTGGCTAAAACCAGACAGCGATACACACACTACAGCTACGCTGGTATCATCATTAAAGACAACTCTTCCACCACAGAAAGTCATCAAAAAACATCATCTGAAAGCGCAGTCAAAACATGCAAAAGAGGGAGACGAACCCTGACAATGAACGCTCCAACATACACCCAAACCTACATCCCATTATGGCTACAACTCCCACAGTCACAGACCCGGAAACATGTCGTCCATGAACGACCCAAGACATTGTGTCGCTTCGCGTCCTGGGGGCCCCCTTACGAGACGACACCAATATTATGCCTCCACGCAGCAGCTGTCGCCACGACAAATGGTTCGTCTCGGTGCTGCTTCATTCATCACAGACGACGTATTGGCGATAGCGACCAGCTTCGACACCTCGTCCAAATGCCGCCAGAAGTGGCTTCCTCGCGCCGGGGTTTACAAGGATGACCCTATTCTCTTCCTCCTGCCTTTACGATGTTATGGGCAGGGAAAGGGAAGAGGGCAGTGTACTGAATAGTGAGCTGGATGATGGAGAGTAAACCTCTCCCCCTTATCCATTGTATAAACCACGCCCTCTATCCATTACCATCACGTGTGTACACAAACTTGCCCCATTACCTCCATTAAGAATGTTTCACCTCAGGTAAGCACTGCTCTCTTCCCTCCCTCACAGAAAACATTGTAAGATGCCATTAACACCATTAAGGTAGTTACCATTAAGGGCATTGCCCCCCGTCCCCTCGAACCCTCGTTCCGTTACGTGATTCATCCCTTAAGGTATACTTCACTGTATTCTCCAATATCACTAATGCCGGCTCGGACCTCCGTCCATTCATTGCTTCTCCAGAATCACACCTTTTTCGAATTACCGCGCTCGAAGGTCTCCTTTAAGGCTACCAAGTGACCCGGACGGCTTTTTGATAATCTTACCCAATAGGGACACACACACCTAATGGGGATGCACCTATTGGAGATACACCTAATGTCCACACTCCTAATTACGGAGGAGCTCACCATTAGAGCAAGTTTTAGGTAGGAATTAACGCGCTTCTTGATGTGAGGCTCAGTAGAACGGCCACACACCTACTGATTTCACCACCCAGAGCCGCACCTCACCACCCAGAGCTGCACCTCACCACCCAGAGCCGCACCTCACCACCCAGAGCCGCACCTCACCACCCAGAGCCGCACCTCACTACCCAGAGCCGCACCTCACCACCCAGAGCCGCACCTCACTACCCAGAGCCGCACCTCACTACCCAGAGCCGTACCTCACTACCCAGAGCCGCACCTCACCACCCAGACCCGCACCTCACCACCCAGACCCGCACCTCACTACCCAGAGCCGTACCTCACCACCCAGAGCCGCACCTCACCACCCAGAGCCGCACCTCACCACCTAAAGCCACATCTCACCATTAGTAAAAGATGAACCACCATTACTACCACCCACACGACCGTAACATATCACCTCGCCAATTACTAAACCTTTTCTCGCCGAGTTTGCCATCCACCATCACTCACGTGGATATGTGCCCCACACACTCTTGTGGTGCTTCCGAGGCTTAGCATCCCCGTGGCCCGGTCGCCGACCAGGCCTTCACCCTTATGTAGGTGGTTGTAGGAGTCGCCCCACCCCATTGGTAGGCGGCTGTAGATGACCCCCATCCCTCTCGTAGGTAGATGTAAGTGGCCTTACACCCCCCCCCCCCATCCCCTAGGTAGGTAGGCACGCGTAAGTACAGGTGACAGTGATGTATGTGTCCACAGCACGTGAGTGTGTGTTGACGATGGAGGTGGTGACGGGTGGTGGAGCGCCCAGACATTAACATCGTGGACAGTAAGAGTGTACCAGGACCTGTGCAAGAAGGAACATTTATCCATCTTGGTTCAAAATAAAGCCCCCACAAATGGATCTTGAATTGATTGAAGATCAAAGGTGTCGGAGTTAAATCTAGAGTGGTAGTCTATTCCACATGCTGTTTGTGGAATTGAAAATTGACAATCGTACCGTTCTATCGATAGACAGTACTTGCGAGAGGCAGCTGTAGTGAGCATTACAGTACATGTCCATGTTTAAGAGTACTCGGCCTTAAAGTTAGTGTAAAGGAAACACAGTATCAAGAAAGCAACGGTTTGCAATGAGGCCCATTGACCTTTGAATGATTATTGACGCTTCAGAACCCAATAATGACCCACGAGAAAAAAACACATTAAACCCTAGTTATTGACCACGATTTAAGCATAAATTTTCAACATAAGGCAAGATATACTAATGAATAACGAAATGCTATTGATACACGTGTGGACTGATGACTTGCGTGTGGCAGCTTCAGCCTCTCGCCTCGCGTGCAAGAACGGCATGGGTTCGAGCCATAATCACTCACTCGCTGGTCAGAGTGGAACGACTGGGCACCGTTCCTTCACTGCTCACCCCTTGTACACCCAACTGTGATTGCATACTTGGATATATAAGGATTGGCATAACGTGTTCCGAGAAAAACATAGTGATGAATAACCGAACCGGTTTCAGCATGTGGCCTGAGTTTGTGAGTGTATACTGTATACTGTGTATACAGTATACAGTATACTGTATACTGTACAGTATACAGTATACAGTATATATATACTGTATACTGTACAGTATACAGTATACAGTATATAGTGTGTATACAGTATACTGTGGGTGTTTTATGAGGGGTGTGTGTGAGGCTCCAATGAAGGAAGGGACGACACATATGTGACTTGTGCAGTTGTGACCTAATTGTCGGGTGATTGCCTGGTTCCAACGGTCATTACCTCGGCCCTCGGGTATATTCAGGTCAAATTCTTGGGTCAAACAAAGAGGTTTCTCTGACCTCCTTCGACTGGCCTCAGAAACTTAAAGTTAGTGTTCATACTTATCGAGACTAACTTAGCGAGATACCGCTAACAACTTAGCGAGACAGCAGTGAGCAGCTTAGCGAGACAGCAGTGAGCAGCTTAGCGAGACAGCAGTGAACAACTTAGCGAGACAGCTGTGAACAACTTAGCGAGACAGCAGTGAACAACTTAGCGAGACAGCAGTGAACAACTTAGCGAGACAGCAGTGAACAACTTAGCGAGACAGCTGTGAACAACTTAGCGAGACAGCAGTGAACAACTTAGCGAGACAGCTGTGAACAACTTAGCGAGACAGCAGTGAACAACTTAGCGAGACAGCTGTGAACAACTTAGCGAGACAGCAGTGAACAACTTAGCAAGACATCAGTGAACAACTTAGCGAGACAGCTGTGAACAACTTAGCGAGACAGCAGTGAACAACTTAGCGAGACATCAGTGAACAACTTAGCGAGACATCAGTGAACAACTTAGCGAGACAGCAGTGAACAACTTAGCGAGACAGCAGTGAACAACTTAGCGAGACAGCTGTGAACAACTTAGCGAGACAGCAGTGAACAACTTAGCGAGACAGCAGTGAACAACTTAGCGAGACAGCAGTGAACAACTTAGCGAGACAGCTGTGAACAACTTAGCGAGACAGCAGTGAACAACTTAGCGAGACAGCAGTGAACAACTTAGCCAGACAGCAGTGAACAACTTAGCGAGACAGCTGTGAACAACTTAGCGAGACATCAGTGAACAACTTAGCAAGACATCAGTGAACAACTTAGCAAGACATCAGTGAACAACTTAGCAAGACAGCAGTGAACAACTTAGCGAGACAGCTGTGAACAACTTAGCGAGACAGCGAACAAATTAGCCAGACAGCAGTGAACAACTTAGCCAAACAGCAGTGATCAACTTAGCCAGACAGCAGTGAACAACTTAGCCAGACAGCAGTGAACAACCTAGCCATACATCAGTGAACAACTTAGCAAGACAGCAGTGAACAACTTAGCGAGACAGCAGTGAAAAATCTTAGCGAGACAGCAGTGAAAAATCTTAGCGAGACAGCAGTGAAAAATCTTAGCGAGACAGCATTTATTGTGAATAATTTGTCAGGACATTCCCGGTCCGAGACTGACATTTGAGACAAGAACCACTGGGATACGCCCCTCATACGAGCAGGCAGGATGTCGCACATCGCAATGTTTGGGAGGAGGAGGACGAGGAGGACGAGGACGACGAGGACGAGGACGAGGACGAGGAGGACGAGGACGAGGAGGACGAGGACGAGGAGGGAGGGAAGGAAAGGAATGTGGAGACGAGAGGACTTTGAGAGATGAAGGGATCAAGATGGGGTCTAAATATATATTTGCAAATACTTTATACTTGGATAGTTTGTTGTTGTCACTGCTGGCAACACTGTCTACTCTCACTGGTCAGCTGCTGACAACAGTCCCTGGCGCTGATATAGGTGGGGGGAGACGAGGAGAGAAGAGAGCAGCAACAGGAGAAACGGTGGATAACAAACGGGAGATGAACGAAACGGTGACACGAGAGAAAAAAAGAAATGAGAGGACGGAAAGGTTACTTTAACTCAATAATCTTGGGAAAGGTGAACATTCTCTCTCTCTCTCTCTCTCTCTCTCTCTCTCCTCTCTCTCTCTCGCTCTCTTCTTTCATCTCATCTTCTCTCCCCTCATCGCGCCTCCCCACCCCAACCTCTTCGCTCTCCCGCCCGAATAGAGCACCTTTCCACCCCGCACGACAGCCCTCCTCCCCCACCAGACCACCACACTTCCTCCGCTACCGACCTCGGTCTCGTCTCCCTCGCTCTCTCTCTCTCCCTCTCAGCTCTCCCTCTCGTTCGCTCGCTCCTCTACTCTCTCTCTCTCTCTCGAAACTCTCTCTCTCTTCTCTCTCTCAATCTTCTTTCTCGTCTCTCTCCCCTCTCTCTCATTCACTCCTCGCCTCTCTCTTCTCTCTCCTTCTCTCTCTAGTCTCTCTCTCGTCACTCTCATCTCTCTCCTCCTCTCTCGCTCCATCTCCTCATACTCATCCACTGATTCACAGTCACAGCCATCTCACTCTCTCATCTCGCTCTCTCTCATCTCCGCTCTCTCTCAGCCCCGTCATCTCTCGTACTCTCATCTCTGTCTTTCTCTTCCTCCCTCTCATCAAATCCTCATCTCCCAAATCTCTCCTCTCTCATCTCTCTCAAGTCTCATCCGTTCATCCATCTCTCTCTCCTCTCCTACTCGTCACTCCCTCTCTCCTCTCTCTAGATTCCTCTCTCTCTCCTCCAATCTCTCTCTCTCTCTCTCCCATCGCCTCGTAGTCCTCATTCTCTCCTCCCTCTCTCCCCCCTCATCTCATCTCTCTCTCTTTCCCCTCCCCATCCCCCTTTCTCTCTGTATCTCTATTTCTGTCTCTCGCTCTCTGTCCCTCTGGTCTCATTCTCTCTCTCTCTCTCTTCTCTCCCTCAATTTCTCTATCTTCCCTCGTCTACCTCTCTTCCCTACTCACTCTTTCTTCTCTCGCTTCTCGACAAGTCCGTTCCTCTCTCATCTCTCTCTCTCAAACCTCATCTATCCTCTCACCTCTCTCTCTCTCTCCTCTCACTCTCTCTCTGACTGATACGAAGAGGAACAAAACTTGCTGTTCAGAGTGAATGACGAGAGAATTATTACCTAAAAATGCATGAAACTCACAATAATAAATATTTGAACGCCGATTCATTTTTGTTGTTGTCGACTATTACACATTAGGTTCTATTAGTCAGGAAATTGTAGATCCAAAGTGACCATGGTCACATTTGTCGAAGGCTTTTGCGAAATCTGTGTAATTACGTCAGCGTTTTGCTTGTCTTTCATGGCATCTAAGGCCATGTCATAGTGTCCCAACTTGATAGGCAAGAGCGCCTGTTCTGAATCCCATGTTGTCCATGGTTCGAACGCCGATTCAGCTTGATTTAGTTTAGTCACAGCTAATCTTTAGCTTAACCACAACAAAGCTTCAGTCCGCTCAGTAGCTTAGAGTTTTATCAACATTAAAGTCGAAACACTTATAATACTAAACATATTTTTTGAAACTGCAACATTTCGTCTATTTAAAAAAAAAAATTAAGGTCTTTAGTGCAATCAACAGTTAATTTGGTTGTCTAATTTAGTGAACTAAAGGTTTGCTGCCGCTTGAAACTAAGCCGTATAGCCTCTATGTCAAGCAGGCCATCCCATGCCTCTTTGGTCAGTGATATTTACGACATATTTTAGAAATTCTTAGCATTACATGCGAAAACTTTGGCTCTTGACCTGATTGGTCATGTGACGAATCTGGGGATGCTGAACTTCCTTCTTTTCATTCACACGAAGTTTGTCAACGGTGAAAGATTTCATTCCTTCATAGACACGAATTTCTTTGAAGTTAAAATCATAAAGCGTGTTCAATATCTCCCATTGAACCCTAGAAGCCATTTCCAGAAGGAACATTACACTCTTTAACAACTTCCATCCACCAGATATATATTATATATATATATTATATATATATATATATATATATATATATATATATATATATATATATATAACATCCAACAATACTATCGCAGCTTACAATCCCCTCAAGTTTTCCAAAACGACTACCAGCGCAGACATCTCTGTCATCAACTACACCAACCACTCCCATCAGTTGGCCTCGTCCACTACCATCCACCACCACACAACAACCAGGGTCCCCATGTACCATCGTCACCGCACCCACCAACCCACAGACCACCCAGGAACCCTGAATAACATGATGTCAATACAATTCTTAAAGTGAGTTTAAAACGAGTTCTCTCTGTTTTCTTGTCGACGTAAACACTTCAAGCAAAGAATAGCATGTTTGCGAAGCATCTGCCCTGCAGTACGTTGAAACATTCCGCAGTAAATTTACGCAAACTAAGCAATGCTGACGTAGAAAAATGATCTCCAGAGGAGTTGAGACCTGGGAGACGATGACGTCGGGTCTAAGGAATAATATTATAAAATGATCCCTATAGAAAATATGCCAGGGTTAGGTTTTCCTCCTTGCCATTTTTCCTGGCGGCTCCGTCGTACTCACAAGTCGTCAGTCGTGGCCTGAGGTTACTACGCGATGACAGGTGATGATCTGGAAGCTTATTCCAGTCTTTACTCTAGGCACTGTCTCACACACTCGCACCACGCAGGCGCCATGACACACACACATCACACAAGTCCTAAGGTAATTCTAAGGACCCGTGTTCGATTCACGAGCC
>WNGS01042707.1:2173388-2191615 GCA_020271785.1 Procambarus virginalis
ATTCCCGACCCCAGGAAACAAGAGATATACTACCATTACACATTGAGACAAATTCCCGACAACAGGGAAATTCCCCAACCAAATGACCCGACACTGAGGAGACAAATTCCCCCATTATCACAAGAGGAATTCCCATAGCAGCTTCCCCCATCACACGCGAGAGGCAGAAATTCCCTAGCGGATGACGCCATTCTCCCCCGCCAGGAGCAGTAGGCACCGCAGTATTGCCAAACACCTTCCGCCAGTCACCCCCGCGGCTCTGAGGGGAAACCACTACCAGTCCACGCCGTTAAAGGCTCAGTAACTGCTTATTAAAACATGGCAACAACGCCGCTTAGACAACATAATGGCGCTCGGGGATCGAGCTTGGAGCCGAGGGGTTCCGACTGAATGGTTCCGAGTTTTTTTTTTTTGGGGGGGGGAGGTAAGTCAAGTTAGGTGTAAATATGTTAGTTGTTTTTTGTTTTAAAAAATGTGTATATTCTTTGTGTATATACTGTGGGGGTAGGATGTATATTCTTGGAGTATATATTGTGTGTACTGTGTATGTATATACTGTGTGCTGTGTATATATATACTGTGAGTACTGTGTATGCATGTAATGTGTGTTCTGTGTATGTATATGCTTTGACTTTTCAGCATTTCTGCCTACAGTGTAAGTCTTGAATAATGTATTAATACACAAGAGTTCACTTTTTGTTGTATTTCCTGGTGGCTACCTGTGCTGGTGGCTACCTGTGCTCGTGGCTACCTGTGCTGGTGGCTACCTGTGCTGGTGGCTACCTGTGCTGGTGGCTACCTGTGTTGGTGGCTACCTGTGTTGGTGGCTACCTGTGCTCGTGGCTACCTGTGTTGGTGGCTACCTGTGCTCGTGGCTACCTGTGTTGGTGGCTACCTGTGCTGGTGGCTACCTGTGCTCGTGGCTACCTGTGCTCGTGGCTACCTGTGTTGGTGGCTACCTGTGCTCGTGGCTACCTGTGCTGGTGGCTACCTGTGCTGGTGGCTACCTGTGCTGGTGGCTACCTGTGTTAGTGGCTACCTGTGCTGGTGGCTACCTGTGCTGGGGGCTACCTGTGTTAGTGGCTACCTGTGTTGGTGGCTACCTGTGTTAGTGGCTACCTGTGCTGGTGGCTACCTGTGTTAGTGGCTACCTGTGCTGGTGGCTACCTGTGCTGGGGGCTACCTGTGTTGGTGGCTACCTGTGTTAGTGGCTACCTGTGTTAGTGGCTACCTGTGTTGGTGGCTACCTGTGCTGGGGGCTACCTGTGCTCGTGGCTACCTGTGCTGGGGGCTACCTGTGTTGGTGGCTACCTGTGCTGGTGGCTACCTGTGTTGGTGGCTACCTGTGCTGGTGGCTACCTGTGTTGGTGGCTACCTGTGCTGGTGGCTACCTGTGTTAGTGGCTACCTGTGTTGGTGGCTACCTGTGCTGGGGGCTACCTGTGCTCGTGGCTACCTGTGCTGGGGGCTACCTGTGTTGGTGGCTACCTGTGCTGGTGGCTACCTGTGTTGGTGGCTACCTGTGCTGGTGGCTACCTGTGTTGGTGGCTACCTGTGCTGGTGGCTACCTGTGTTGGTGGCTACCTGTGTTGGTGGCTACCTGTGCTGGTGGCTACCTGTGCTCGTGGCTACCTGTGCTCGTGGCTACCTGTGTTGGTGGCTACCTGTGCTGGTGGCTACCTGTGTTGGTGGCTACCTGTGCTCGTGGCTACCTGTGTTGGTGGCTACCTGTGCTCGTGGCTACCTGTGTTGGTGGCTACCTGTGCTCGTGGCTACCTGTGTTGGTGGCTACCTGTGCTGGTGGCTACCTGTGCTGGTGGCTACCTGTGCTGGTGGCTACCTGTGCTGGTGGCTACCTGTGCTCGTGGCTACCTGTGCTGGGGGCTACCTGTGTTGGTGGCTACCTGTGCTGGTGGCTACCTGTGTTGGTGGCTACCTGTGTTGGTGGCTACCTGTGTTGGTGGCTACCTGTGTTGGTGGCTACCTGTGTTGGTGGCTACCTGTGTTGGTGGCTACCTGTGCTGGTGGCTACCTGTGTTGGTGGCTACCTGTGTTGGTGGCTACCTGTGCTGGTGGCTACCTGTGCTCGTGGCTACCTGTGCTCGTGGCTACCTGTGCTGGGGGCTACCTGTGTTGGTGGCTACCTGTGCTGGTGGCTACCTGTGCTGGTGGCTACCTGTGCTGGTGGCTACCTGTGCTGGTGGCTACCTGTGCTCGTGGCTACCTGTGCTGGGGGCTACCTGTGTTGGTGGCTACCTGTGCTGGTGGCTACCTGTGCTGGTGGCTACCTGTGTTGGTGGCTACCTGTGTTGGTGGCTACCTGTGCTGGTGGCTACCTGTGCTGGTGGCTACCTGTGTTGGTGGCTACCTGTGTTGGTGGCTACCTGTGTTGGTGGCTACCTGTGCTGGTGGCTACCTGTGCTGGTGGCTACCTGTGTTGGTGGCTACCTGTGCTCGTGGCTACCTGTGCTGGTGGCTACCTGTGCTGGTGGCTACCTGTGCTGGTGGCTACCTGTGCTGGTGGCTGCCTGTGCTCGTGGCTACCTGTGCTCGTGGCTACCTGTGCTGGTGGCTACCTGTGCTGGTGGCTACCTGTGCTGGTGGCTGCCTGTGCTCGTGGCTACCTGTGCTCGTGGCTACCTGTGCTCGTGGCTACCTGTGCTGGTGGCTACCTGTGCTCGTGGCTACCTGTGCTGGTGGCTACCTGTGTTGGTGGCTACCTGTGCTCGTGGCTACCTGTGCTGGTGGCTACCTGTGCTGGTGGCTACCTGTGCTCGTGGCTACCTGTGCTGGTGGCTACCTGTGCTCAGCTGCACCACAAGAGGTCGACAAAAGGAAGGGAAGGGAACTATCAGGGGAAAGCGCCAAGCCATTACGACTATATAATACTGGGAAGGGATGGGACGGAGGGAAGGAATGGTGCCCAACCACTTGGACAGTTGGAGACTGAACGCCGACCTGCAGGAAGCGAGACCGTCGCTCTACCGTCCAGCCCAAAGTACTCGCCTAATTGTGCTTGCGGGGGTTCAGCTCTGGCTCTTCGGTCCCGCCTCTCAATTGTCAATCAATTGATATACAGATTCCTGAGCCTATTGGGCACTATCATATCTACACTTGAAACTGTGTATGGAGTCAGCCTCCACCACATCACTGCCTAATGCATTCCATTTGTCGACCACTCTGACACTGAAAAAGTTCTTTCTAATGTCTCTGTGGCTCATTTGCTCACTCAATTTCCACCTGTCCCCTAGAGCGTGTGCCCCTTGAGTTAAATTGTCTGTCTTTATCTACCCTATCAATTCTTTTGAGAATCTTGTATGTGGTGATCATGTCCCCTCTAACTCTTGTCTTCCAGACTACGGGTTTAATTCCGTAGTCTCTCCTCGTAGCTCATACCCCTCAGTTCGGGTACTAGTCTGGTGGCAAACCTTTGAACCTTTTCCAGTTTAGTCTTATGCTTGACCAGATTATGGACTCCATGCGGGGGCCGCTGATGTTATCCTTTTGATATGGGCTTCAGGGGACAGGTCTGGCGTGATATCAACCCCCAGGTCTTTCTATCTCTGATTCTTGAAGAATTTCATCTCCCAAATGATACCTTGTATCTGGCCTCCTGTTCCCTACACCTATCTTCATTGCATTACAATTTCTTGGGATAAGCTCAAATAACCATTTGTTGGACCATTCCTTCACTTTGTCCAGATCTTCTTGAAACCTAAAGCTGTCCTCTGTTTTAATCCTCATAATTTTGGCATCGTCAGCAAACATTGAGAGGAATGAGTCTATACCCTCTGGGAGATCATTTACGTATATCGGAAACATGATAGGTCCGAGTACAGAGCCTTGTGGGACTCCACTGGTGACTTCACGCCAATCTAAGGTCTCACCCCTCACTGTGACTCTCTGCTTCCTATTGCTTAGGTACTCCCTTATCCATTGGAGCGCCCTACCAGTTACACCTGCCTGTCTCTCCACCTTATGTACCAGCCTCTTATGGGGTACTGTGTCAAAGGCTTTCCGACAGTCATAGAAAATGCAGTCTGCCCATCCTTCTCTTTCTTGCTTAATCCTTGTAACCTGACCGTAGAATTCTATTAAGCCAGTGAGGCAAGATTTACCCTCCCTAAACCCATGTTGGTGGTTGTGTAGGAGATTTTGCTAAAAAACGGCAACAGTGCACATTTTGTACTATTAAAACTTCAAAGGTGAAACAACTAATTTACACAAAAACTATGGTAACAACACCCTGACCTATCAAAGCCTAACCTATTTTACGCTAGGCCCAACTTAACTATTTCTAAGGCCTAACTTAAGGATAAGGATGTGGCCTTCCCCACACCCTTATCTTTCCTCCCCACCTTCCTAGTCCAAGGACCTAAATCATAACATATTTACATAAAATTAAACCTATAGGTTTCTGGAAGCTTGTAAGAGTAATGGTCTGGCCTCGGGGCCCTGAGTCAAGCTCCAGAGAGACACATTTTCTCCACATTAAACACCGCTGTTACTGTAATGGCCCGAGGCTGTGTGTCCCTCGTAATGAGGTGTTTGGGACGTGTTTGACTTGACGAGAGCAAACACCCGCAACAAGGTCTTCCTCCTTGAGGTCACGTGGTTGCTACTCCCTGATGGGAGGGGTTCCCTTTGACGGCTTGGTGATCGTGTTTCGAACGGGTTTAGTTCAGGTTTCAAAGGCGACGGAGGGAGGGATGGTTTGGTGTGTGATCTGTCTTTCTGTCGTTCGTTTTATGTCACTGTTAAGTGCTCAGTTGTGATACACTGTGGTGCTATGGACTCCCATGCCTGTCAATCCCATGCCTGTCAACTCCATGCCTGTCAATCCCATGCCTGTCAATCCCATGCCTGTCAACTCCATGCCTGTCAATCCCATGCCTGTCAATCCCATGCCTGTCAATCCATGCCTGTCAACTCCATGCCTGTCAATCCCATGCCTGTCACTCCATGCCTGTCAACCCCATGCCTGTCAATCCATGCCTGTCAACCCCATGCCTGTCAATCCCATGCCTGTCAATCCCATGCCTGTCAACTCCATGCCTGTCAACCCCATGCCTGTCAACCCCATGTCTGTTTTGACCACTGAGTGCCAAAAAATTATTCAGGATGCCGACAATCCTGGCCAAGGTGGCATAGAACAGTGACTTGCGCGTCACTGCGTCACTGCGTCATGTCTTGTGTCAACACCTTGAAGTATGTTGTAAGTGTACGGCGGCCATGTTGTAGGCCGTGTTGTGATCACGTGCCTGGGTTGTGGAGACGGTGATGACGTCACTGCCTGGGTTGTGGAGACGGTGATGACGTCACTGCCTGGGTTGTGAGGACGGTGATGACGTCACTGCCTGGGTTGTGGAGGCGGTGATGACGTCACTGCCTGGGTTGTGAGGACGGTGATGACGTCACTGCCTGGGTTGTGAGGTGTCGAGTGGGGCCGGTCGGCCGAGCGGACAGCACGCTGGACATGTAATCCTGTAGTCCCGGGTTCGATCCCGGGCGCCGGAAGAAACGATGGGCAAGTTTCTTTCACCCTATGCCCCCTGTTACCTAGCAGTAAATAGGTACCTGGGAGTTAGTCAGCTGTCACGGGCTGCTTCCTGGGGGTGGAGGCCTGGTCGAGGACCGGGCCGCGGGGACACTAAAGCCCCGAAATCAACTCAAGATAACCCCCTATCTCATACTTGGTGCAGTCCCCCTCCCTCACTCCTTGGCTTATTGTTACAAGTTGGTGATAAATGGAATAGTTTTGAAATTGTTTTGAAGTTCTCTTATATTGTGGATATATTTGTAAAGTTTTGGCAACTTTATTGACGTTTACCGACTGTCTCCAGAGTCTACCCTTCTATTCTGTCTATTCCCTGTCACCAGATTCTATCTTCTGTTCTGTCACCAGAGTCTATTCTCTGTTCTGTCACCAGAGTCTATTCTCTGTTCTGTCACCAGAGTCTATTCTCTGTTCTGTCACCAGATTCTATCCTATCCTCTATTCCCTGTCACCAGATTTTATCCTCTGTTCTGTCACCTGAGTCTATCCTATCCTCCATTCCCTGGCACTAGATTCTATCCTTCTAGCCTCTATCCCCTGTTGCTAGACTTGACATGTATGCTCTACCCACCTGCCTTCAGACCATCCTCATCTCATTATTCATTCACCCACTCACTCACCTCAGCAAGTCAACATGCTCGTTCACTAACTCATCGTCAGCTAGATCCTAACTCACTCGCCTACTCATCGTCAGCTAGATCCTAACTCACTCACCTACTCATCGTCGCCAAGATATTCATCCATTCGCTTACCCACTGTCCCAAAAATCCACACTCACCCCCAGACAAGCTCTCATTTCGCACCATCCCACGGTACCTATCCCCGCCTCATTCATACTAACCCCCCCCCCCCCACTCACCTATCCTCGCTCCATTCACACGAGTTCCCATTCCTGTTCCAATGGTTCCCCCTTCCCCCCCCCCCATCTCTCCATTTAATTCAGGTCCCCACCCACCTCTCCCAGCTCCAGAAGGGAAACCCACACAGAAATACCTTCCCACGTTGCGTAAACCAACTCCAAGACGGATACACAGAATTACTTTACTTTGACACAGGCTATAAGCATGTGTTCTCGTGTAAACCCCCCTCTACCCTCCAACCCCACAACCCTTGTCTTGCCACCCCCCACCACCAACCTCTACCCCCCTCACACACTCCCTAAAACTCAATACGCAAGACCGATACGTTTTCGCTGCTATTGATAAGTCGGAAATAAACACGGGAGCAATTTGCTCTTGAATTTGTCAACAAAATTATGTTTTCATTGTTCTACCGGGTGAGAGAGAGGGAGGGGAGGGGGAAGCCTTTTGCAAATATCTCCCGTATTGACAGTCTGTGTGAAGCCTGTTTTGCCTTCCATGTGTACGGGAGGAAGGGCCGTCTAACACCTATAAAAAGGGAGGGGGGGGGAACGGCCATCTGTGGAAGGGGTATGGAGGCATTTAACACCTGTGGAAGGGGTATATCAGTATCTAACACCTGTGAAAGGGGTATGGGGCATCTAACACCTGTGGAGGGGAGATATAGCAGTATATATATACTATATAACACCTGTAAAAGGGGTATGGGGGCATCTAACACCTGTGGAGAAGAGGGGGGAAGGGGATCTAACACCTGTCTGTAATAGGACACTGTACAGTATTGGAGAGGAAGTCAATAATTCCGTGTTGAGCCACGGCCGGTCCGCCGATAAATTACTGGAGGGTAGAAAAAGCCCTTGTGTTGTGTTGTGTTTAATCAGCTTGTTACGTCTGGCCGTGAGTTACGACCTGTTGTTACGTTTGGCCGTGAGTTACGACCTGTTGTTACGTCTGGCCGTGAGTTACGACCTGTTTTACGTCAGGAATCATCCACAGATACCAGGAATCATCAACAGATGTCAGGAATCATTCACGGATGCCAGGAATCATCAACAGATGTCAGGAATCATCAACAGATGCCAGAATCATCAACAGATGTCAGGAATCATCAACAGATGTCAGGAATCATCAACAGATGTCAGGAATCATCAACAGATGTCAGGAATCATCAACAGATGTCAGGAATCATCAACAGATGTCAGGAATCATCAACAGATGCCAGGAATCATCAACAGATGTCAGGAATCGTCAACAGATGTCAGGAATCATCCACAGATGAGAGGAATCATCCACAGATGTCAGGAATCATCCACAGATGTCAGGAATCATCAATAGATGTCAGGAATCATCCACAGATGTCAGGAATCATCCACAGATGTGAGGAATCATCCACAGATGTCAGGAATCATCAATAGATGTCAGGAATCATCAATAGATGTCAGGAATCATTTACAGATGTCAGCAATCATCCACAGATGTCAGAAATCATCCACAGATGTCAGGAATCATCCACAGATGTCAGAAATCATCCACAGATGTCAGAATCATCCACAGATGCTAGGAATCATCCACAGATGCCAGGAATCATCCACAGATGTCAGGAATCATCCACAGATGTCAGGAATCATCCACAGATGCCAGGAATCATCCACAGATGTCAGGAATCATCCACAGATGCAGGAATCATCCACAGATGTCAGGAATCATCCACAGATGCCAGGAATCATCAAAGATGTCAGGAATCATCCACAGATGAGGGGATCATCCACAGATGTCAGGAATCATCCACAGATGTCAAGAATCATCACAGATGTCAGGAATCATCCACAGATGTCAGGAATCATCCACAGATGTCAGGAATCATCCACAGATGTCAGGAATCATCCACAGATGTCAGGAATCATCCACAGATGTCAGGAATCATCCACAGATGTCAGGAATCATCCACAGATGTCAGGAATCATCCACAGATGCCAGGAATCATCCACAGATGTCAGGAATCATCCACAGATGTCAGGAATCATCCACAGATGTCAGGAATCATCCACAGATGCCAGGAATCATCAAAAGATGTCAGGAATCATCCACAGATGAGGGGAATCATCACAGATGTCAGGAATCATTCACAGATGCCAGAATCATCAATAGATGACAGGAATCATCACAGATGTCAGAAATCATCCACAGATGTTAGGAATCATCCACAGATGTCAGAATCATCCACAGATGTCAGGAATCATCCACAGATGTCAGGAATCATCCACAGATGTCAGGAATCATCCACAGATGTCAGGAATCATCCACAGATGTCAGGAATCACCACAGATGTCAGGAATCATCCACAGANGCATGTTATTGTGTTGTGCATCTGTGACGCGTAATAACTTGTATTGCACATGTTTCCTTCCTGTTCTTGATTCTAAATGTAAAGAACTATGCAATTTATAAATATCTGGCGAAGAATGAATTCTCAATGTTGGGATGTTTGTAGAACCATCAATGTATGGGGTGTAGAACCATCAATGAAGGGGATTGCAGAATCATCACTGTAGGGAAGTCTGTTGAACCAATGTAGGGATGTTTGTAAAACCATCAATGTAGGGGTGTTTGCAGAACAATGAATGTAGGGAGACTTCAGAATCCTCAATGTAGAGAGGGTGGGTTTTTCAGAACCGTGCTGATTCGTTTCGAGCATTTATGTCTCTAGGTATTTAAGGGAAAGGGGAGGGAGGGAGGTGGAATTCTTCTAATTACATGTAGCAATTTACCATGCACAAGAAAAAATCTCTTTCAGACTAGTTACTATTCTTACCCTTTACCCAAGTGAGTCGAGCTGTAGCGAGTAGAAGAACACGCCGGATTGAAACACATTAATATCACCATCTTTTTAGACTTTTTGTTCTAGTATATAACCAAAATATCCAATATATACTCAATATTAAACCTTTATTGGCAATTATTTCCTTCATATAGAAATTCTGTAAAATGTACAGTTTTTATTTTTTATCAAATTTGATTTTATTAATTTTCAAAGTACTTATGTAAGTAAGTCTTACCATACATTGGTCTGCTTGCTGGTGGCAAAAAAAAAAATAGGTCTTTAATTTCTCACTGTATATCCTGTATTCTACACTATTACAGTTTTAGATTTATAAATTTACAGTTTTTCAAAGAACATAAATGTATACAAATTTTGTCTTAATTAAATATGGTATTCAGGGAGTACCATATGTTATTCATCTATCGTATCTTATTCAATAAAATATGATAAAAATATTCATAAAAGTTTAGTTGAGTCATACTAATGGTTCAAAAGATATACTCAAAGGAAAACGAGAATTGTGTTAGAATAATATTATCACGTATGTAAATTAGAAGCAAAGTCTGTTTTTCCAATGTTCTCGAAGCTGAAAAAAGCAGAAAATAAAATATGCTTAATTCAATAATATAAACAGCCTCTTAACCAAAAGGTTACAACTCTAGAAATAATAGGGCATGGACAGTATATAGTCCTCAGTCACTTGCAATATATCAATATGCTCTTAATTTTTCAATTCAATTGCGTTCCAATGAACATTCTGAACAAAACTACTGCACATTACTAATGTTATTGCTGTGTATTGTGCAACATTCTAAAGTGTACAATGCAACAAAATGTTGCTTACCACTAACATATTGATGCATACTACACAGCATACTGCTGCCTACTACGCAACATATTGTATACAACTTAACTGTGTAAGCTGGCCATTAAAGCTTACCAAAAGTACAGGCAAGAACTCCCGACACAGAGTTAAGAGAAGCACTAAATAAGTCCAGACCTGCATCAGATAAGGCCAGACCTGCATCAGATATGGCCAGACCTGCATCAGATAAGGCCAGTCCTGCATCAGATAAGGCCAGACCTGCATCAGATAAGGCCAGACCTGCATCAGATAAGGCCAGACCTGCATCAGATAAGGCCAGACCTGCATCAGATAAGGCCAGACCTGCATCAATATGGCCAGACCTGCATCAGATAAGGCCAGACCTGCATCAGATAAGGCCAGACCTGCATCAGATAAGGCCAGACCTGCATCAATAAGGCCAGACCTGCATATATATGGCCAGACTGCATCAGATAGGGCCAGACTTGCATAGATAAGGCCAGACCTGCATCAGATATGGCCCAGACCTGCATCAGATAGGCCAGACTCATCAGATAAGGCCAGACCTGCATCAATAAGGCCAGACCTGCATCAGATATGGCCAGACTTGCATCAGATAAGGCCAGACCTGCATCAGATATGGCCAGACCTGCATCAGATATGGCCAGACCTGCATCAGATAAGGCCAGTCCTGCATCAGATAAGGCCAGACCTGCATCAGATAAGGCCAGACCTGCATCAGATAAGGCCAGACCTGCATCAGATAAGGCCAGACCTGCATTATACAAGGCCAGGCCTGCACCTTGAAAGGGCCAAGCCTGCACTATATAAGTCCAAGTCTGCCCCCACATTAAGCCAAGCTACCCATGTCACCCTCTCTCTAACCCCCAACACACCCACATATCCCCCTACCACCAAGATCAACTTCACGCAGTTTAACTTACCTATGATGCTGACTTAACTGGTACTGAGGTATTTAGGCGAGACGCGTCGATGGCCACAGCCTGGAAATTGAACTCCCAGATGTTGCTGAAGGTCATCACTCCAACCGTGATGATTCCAGTTTGATTGTCAATGACAAACTGGATGCAGAAAACAGAATGTAGATCAGGGGAAAAAGTCACATTAGATAAATAGTAAAACAATGAAAATATGAGGAAAAATACGAGTTTAATTTTTGTTTAAAGAATATCAAACTTACACAATTGTTAATAGTTTGAACAGATATAAGACCTAAAGAAGTGGTTTTAGTTCAAGCATTATCTTGAATTATATATGATTTTATAAATGATATTATAATATATATGATATTATAAATGAAAGATGTATGATTTACAAGATATATGATTTATAAGATACGTGATTTACAAGATACGTGATTTTTAGATTTAAAGTTTAAAGATTTTTAGATTTAGAGTTTAAAGAAATGTTGTTGATGACCAGCTCTAAGAACACTACATGTTTATAGTGTAAATAATGTCAGGCTTTACACTTTACGGTTCGCCTAGTTTTAAATTGTACGCTTCTGGGATTCATGAGGAAACGTATTGTAGCTTTTATAAGTTATAACACTTTGCCAACTTTTTTGATAGGATACGCTATAAACATTTACAAACTTTCATAAACCGTTAATACTATAATATTTAAACAAATATATATGGTTATAAGTTTAAGGGTTATATCTAAGGGATATATACACCCAAATGGGTACTTAGCTTCTCAGTGTATATACATTAGGAGTATATTTTATTCCTGGACTAAAGAAAAATTGTTGTATGGCCAGAAGCAATCGCGGTAAGCATAATAAACCTCCAGAGGTTTATTAATAGTTTATTAAACCTCCAGAGGTTTATTAATACACAAACCTTTAAACGCATCACCAAAGCAAACAATTATTTCATTTCGAATTGTTATTCTTACATCAATTCTCATTACTTTGCATTTATCTGGGTTAAAATCGACAAGCCAGCTTTTCGACAATCTCTCATGCTAATCCAATACGTCTAGCACATTACGTTTATAGTTCTCGTATTTTATAACTCTCCGCATGTAAGTTTCCATTATCCGTAAACTCAAATGAATTCATCAACTTCCTCATTTAGGAGGTCGACATATCAGAGATGTTACAGGACCTTATACTGACCCCTTGCGGCAACACTGCCAAGCATCCTTTAAGAATTCGAGTTCCTTGAGTCCTAAGATATAAATGCTAGGAAGGTAACTATCAGGAGAAAGTACCAATATAGCACTAGGAAGGGGTCAGGATAAGGATTTAGGATGGGACGGGGGGGGGGGAAGGAATGGCAGTGTAGCAGTACTTATAATGAAAATGCTTATTGCAAGCAAGCTTATCAATAAATACTCAAGCTATTTCATGTATTTAATGTATCTTAGCAGACTCACCGTGCCGGGAGGCTGAACATTCTCTAGTTTGTAGGTCTCGAAGTTGCTATCAGCGTCCCTGGCCACCACCGTCCCCACGTACGCCCCTGCTCGGGAAAAGGGAACAGAGAAAGGTAATCAAATGTTTTCCTGGAGTGTACCAGGAGTACCTGGAGTTGGGTACTGGGAGTTCTTCTATTACCAGGCCAGGCTGGACTTGATAACTTGGTCCAACAGGCTGTTAGATCAGTATACCTGGTTGATACCTGGTTGATGGGGTTCTGGGAGTTCTTCTACTCCCCAAGCCCGGCCCGAGGCCAGGCTCGACTTGTGAGAGTTTGATCCACAAGGCTGTTGCTTGGAGCGGCCCGCAGAGCCACATACCCACCACAGCCCGGCTGATCCGGGACTTCTCTTAGGAAACAGTCCAGTTTTCTCTTGAAGATGTCCACGGTTGTTCCGGCAATATTTCTTATAGTCGCTGGGAGGACGTTGAACAACCGCGGACCTCTGATGTTTATACAGTGTTCTCTGATTGTGCCTATGGCACCTCTGCTCTTCACTGGTTCAATCTTGCATTTTCTTCCATATCGTTCACTCCAGTACGTTGTTATAAACTAGCTTGGTCCAGCAGATGAAGAAAGTACGGAGGAAAATGTTAGTTATGTACGACTCTAGGGAGAGTTTTGTACGTACGACTCTAGGGAGAGTTTTGTATGTACGACTCTAGGGAGAGTTTTGTACGTACGACTCTAGGGAGAGTTTTGTATGTACGACTCTAGGGAGAGTTTTGTATGTACGACTCTAGGGAGAGTTTTGTACGTACGACTCTAGGGAGAGTTTTGTACGTACGACTCTAGGGAGAGTTTTGTATGTACGACTCTAGGGAGAGTTTTGTATGTACGACTCTAGGGAGAGTTTTGTACGAACGACTCTAGGGAGAGTTTTGTACGTACGACTCTAGGGAGAGTTTTGTACGTACGACTCTAGGGAGAGTTTTGTACGTACGACTCTAGGGAGAGTTTTGTACGTACGACTCTAGGGAGAGTTTTGTACGTACGACTTTAGGGAGAGTTTTGTACGTACGACTCTAGGGAGTTCTGTACGTACGACTCTAGGGAGTTTTCTACGTACGACTCTAGGGAGAGTTTGTACGTACGACTCTAGGGAGCGTTTTGTATGTACGACTCTAGGGAGTTTTCTACGTACGACTCTAGGGAGTTTTCTACGTACGACTCTAGGGAGAGTTTGTACGTACGACTCTAGGGAGAGTTTGTACGTACGACTCTAGGGAGAGTTTGTACGTACGACTCTAGGGAGAGTTTGTACGTACGACTCTAGGGAGAGTTTTGTACGTACGACTCTAGGGAGAGTTTTGTATGTACGACTCTAGGGAGAGTTTTGTACGTACGACTCTAGGGAGAGTTTTGTATGTACGACTCTAGGGAGAGTTTTGTATGGTTTACTCAGCAAATAGTTTTAAACATGCAACTTTGTATAGAGATTTGAAAATATGACTATAGAGAGTTTTGTTCATAAGACTCTACAGTGTTTTATGTAGAGTTTTATATATATAGGACTATGCAGTTTTATGCAAATAACTGCACAGAGGCTAAGAAAAGGAGAAAGTTAATATAAAGACTTTAACCACGACTTTACAGGGCGAGAAATATTGAGTAAAGTTAACAAGTAGTTTTCTAATTTCAAGCTGCTAATAACAGGCTAAAGAGAAGAGAAAAACAGTTAACAGAAAGCTTCCGACACAGGAATCTACACAGAAAGGTAAGATAGAGGTAAGATATAAAAGACATAACAGCATCAAGGAAAGAGGAAAAGAAAGGTAGCTGAGGAAAGTTAACACACACACACGCACCTGCAGTGGCGAACTCGGAGACGGAGAAGAGGTATTGGTCCTTGTCGAAGTACGGCGGCTCTGGGGTGTCCATCACTTTGATCCTCGCCTGCACCACCGCCTGCTTCCTCGACGACCGGGCGGCCCCTGGAGGCACCGCGATACTTGACCAGTGATACACCAGTTCGATGCTCAAACCACACACCACAAGATGAAGAAATGATGACGTTTCGGTCCGTTCTGGATCATTACCAAGTCGTGTGTACATACGGCTTGATGATGGTCCGGGATGGACCGAAATGGTCAGGGATGGACCGAAATGGTCCGGGATGGACCGAAATGTCGCCGTTTCTTCCTCTTCTGGTGTGTGTCTGGTCATCATATCTTCAGCCACGTTATTGAGACTTATCGTCTGCATACATTAATACATTTAGGCGGATATGTATTGAAGACTTTATACAATGATGTAGTTATACACTGATGCAGTTACATATTGCTGAAATGCCAGTGGGCAACGTTGAATTATGTGAGTGTTTACTGGAACAGGGAATGAGTCTTAACGAGCAGATTGCTCGTCGAGGCGTTGACCTGACATGGATGGTCTTGTGACTGGATGGAGTTAACAATTTGATGAACCAAAACAAAGGTTCCTCAGTTTGTAAATAACGAATATATTGAAGATTTTTTTTTTAAAGATGTCCAAGATGGTGAGGTATTATCAGTTAGGTATATCTACTGGCAGACTATCATATCTAAATTTGTAGTTGACTTTTCCATATCTTAAACATTCCTAATGTTCACTCTAAATTACACATTGTCTAACAAAACCTCCAGATAAGTGACCCTAGCAATGCTCAGTTGCAGCCCTCTGTAATGCCCAGCTGGGCAATTAACTAGATCATATTGGGTCGATAAACTGTGCAGTGATTAAAAACTTCCTTGTTAGGTCTTCTTAAGCCATCATCTATTTCATCAGACTTCTACACACCCTACATTAACTCATTTGTCACTGGTGGCAGCGGTGGGATATTGTATTATATGTAGCTGGGTATTACTAGGAGCAACAATTCAATGATGCAATGATGCTGGTATATAGTTAAACAGTGATAAAATATGGATGCAATATGGTGAAATATTGACAATAATATGTTGATGCAGCAATACAATGATGTATGATAACGTGACAGTGATTTATTAAACAGCGAAATTATAAAATTCTGCCACCTCACGTAACAATAAGTTAACCCAATTAAAAGGTAACTATTTAATCCGATTACCACCTAATCGAACTCGTATTAGCCCAATTATCACCTAACCCAGAGCTGATTAGGCAATCACCAATTAATCTACTTATCGTGTATCCAAGGCAAAGCTTAAACCAATCTCCAAATATCACAGCAACAAACAACGCACCTACGACTCTAACCAATCACAACATAAGGTACCAGACAACCCAATCAACATTCCATCCAATCGCCAACTTACCCGAGCACCCATTAAAGCTAAACCATCCTTTATCCTAACCAGTATGTAACCTGATCAACACCCAATCCCCCACACAACACTGCTCACTTACCCTGATCTTCGGCGTAGATGTGAAGAAGATATTCCCCCTTCGTGTGTTCGAAGTCCAGAGGCCGCACGTTGTAGAGAACACCACCATCGTCGATCTCAAAGTGCTCAGGGTCGCTAACGCTGTACTTTATGAGTCCGTGTTCATCCATATCATTGTCTGTTGCGTGGACCTGTGAAGACCAACATGGAGAGGAGAAGGTGAGGAAAGGAATAGGGAGGAGCGAGATAGATATAGAACAAGAATAATGGGTAGGTGGATATAGAAAGAAGGGTTGGGAGGAAGATGAGAATAGCAATAGTGAGAAATAGGGGGTAGATAAATATTGAAAGGGAAAAGGATGGGTAGATGCATATACAAATGAGGGAGAAAGAGGGGTAGGATGTAGAGGGGTAATGAAGGATGTAGATGAATATAGAAAGGAGTATGTAAGAGGGGATAGGGGTGTAGATGGATACAGAAAGGAGTCAGAAAGAGCAGGTAGAGAGGATATAGAGGGATACAGAAAGGAGTAAGAAATCGAGGTAGGTAGGGAAGTGAGAGATGGATATATTGAGAGAGTTTCTCCCTCATCGCCAGCACTCACCTGCAAGATGGAGCTGTGTATGGGCAGGTTCTCCCGGACTGCTTGCTGGTACTCCGTGTGGGTGAACTTAGGTTGGAATCTGTTCTCCAGATTACGCCTCCGTAGGTGACGGAGTTCGTGGTGGTGACGGACCTTGTGGTGGTGCTGGTCACGGTACTGGCGGTGCTGCTGGCGGCGACTCTGCTCGTCAGGAGAAAGCCAATGTTCGACTCGAGATTGTGATGATGATGGTGAGAGAGGTTTAAGTGCACTCGTTCTAGTCAAAAATAAATCGAAGTCGACTTGTTTATCTTAGCGATGAGGATGCGCTTTGTCAAGCAAACGTTGTTAGTGGAACACAGGGCATGTTGGAACTACAGGTGGTACCGTCTGCCAACAACGATTGGCCGTTATTCTGTGATTACAACCCCCCCCCCCCATGCTCATTTTCCTCATTTTTAGTGAAGGAGACGGTTGTAATTGGATTGCGAATGCGAGAAAGTACTCGTCAGATTAAGGTATTAGAGTACTCACCACAACTTGTAGAATGAGCTTGTAGGCGGTGATGGTCTCGTAGTCTAGGACTCCTCATGGCGACGTAGATGGCGACGCCTCGGCTGCCAGCTGGACATTTGGGGTCGTTGCTCTCCAGGTACCTGGATGAGGCAGACACCTTCACAACTTTGTCTTTTACCGGTATATCTAGACCTTATTCCCTGTCGGATGCCGCTGACTGACAAGGTATTTCGTGGTTAGCTTTAAGGACAATCGACAGATCATTAATCCCTGACAAGAGTTCAAGATCACAGAAAACATGCAGTGTATGTTCACTGAGAAGTGCATATCTCGGTGTATAATGAAAGGTGAGCCCCTTAGTGTATACATCTCCTACGCCAACAATCTGCCTGCATTATGAAACGAATGTATGGGTGGAGGTAGTGGTGGTGGAGATAGATATGACGATGGAATCCTACGTGAGGGTTGGAGTTCGAGGAAAGAAGAGGTCAGGACAGTTGCAAGAGTAGAGATCGAAGCGGGAAGACGGTTGGAGTAAAGGGTCATAGCTAAGCCGAGCGACGAGGGATGGGGATGGTGTGGAAGGATGCATAATAGATTAATAGACGTGGAATAACTAGGTTATTTCAAGCGTAAGTTAGACATATGAATGAGGTCGTAGGGATATAAATAGAAGCTGCCTCGTATTAGCCAATAAGTCTTCAGCACTTTCCTTATAAGTGAAGATGAAAGTGATCAAGTTTCTGAACAGTGATGATTGCAATTAAGGTGGAGGCAGAGACGAGAGAGAGAAGAGAGAGAGAAGAGAGAGAGAGAGAGAGAGGAGAGAGGAGAGAGAGAGAGAGGAGTAGAGAGAGAGAGAGAGAGAGAGAGAGGAGAGAGAGAGACCTTTCCTAACTGAAGATGAGGACGCGCGTGATGGGGACGGGGCGTACCTGATAGCGAAGGTGCCGTCGGAGTTGGTGTCCTTGGTGTTCCCGTTGAGCAGCGTGAAGTACACGTCGGGCTTGCTTGGGATGTTAGACCTGAGAACCGTAGAGAGGCCAACAGTCACAATCGTGAAAACAATGAGCACAGCAGATACTGTCCAGCTGCCTCAAAGAGCATCATTCATTATCAAAAGCATCATTATCATCATCATTAGTGAATTTACAGATCATCCCCCTAAAAAGGCTGGAAATAAAAACGGAGGAACAAAAGAAAGACAACAAATTACTGGAATCCTCGCCAAGCCCTGAAGCCCTGTGTCCGGATACAGCCAGATATACAGAAATAC
>WNGS01042707.1:2202322-2212586 GCA_020271785.1 Procambarus virginalis
CCCCATGTACTCAACCATCCCCCCATGTACTCAACCATCCCCCCATGTACTCAACCATCTCCCCATGTACTCAACCATCTCCCCCATGTACTCAACCATCTCCCCCATGTACTCAACCATCTCCCCGTGTACTCAACCATCTCCCTCGTGTACTCAACCATCCCCCATGTACTCAACCATCCCCCCATGTACTCAACCATCCCCCCATATACTCAACCATCCCCCATGTACTCAACCATCTCCCCATGTACTCAACCACCCCCCGTGTACTCAACCATCTCCCCCGTGTACTCAACCATCTCCCCATGTACTCAACCACCTCCCCGTGTACTCAACCATCTCCCCATGTACTCAACCATCTCCCCATATACTCAACCATCCCCCATGTACTCAACCATTCCCCCATGTACTCAACCACCCCCCATGTACTCAACCATCTCCCCCATGTACTCAACCATCTCCCCATGTACTCAACCATCCCCCATGTACTCAACCATCCCCCCATGCACTCAACCATCTCCCCATGTACTCAACCATCTCCCATGTACTCAACCATCTCCCCCATGTACTCAAACATCTCCCCATGTACTCAACCATCTCCCCATGTACTCAACCATCTCCCCCATGTATCAACCATCTCCTCCATGTACTCAACCATCCCCCCATGTACTCAACCATCTCTCTGTGTACTCAACCATCTCTCCGTGTACTCAACCATCTCCCCATGTACTCAACCATCTCTCCGTGTACTCAACCATCTCCCCGTGTACTCAACCATCTCCCGTGTACTCAACCATCCCCCATGTACTCAACCATCCCCCCGTGTACTCAACCATCTCCCCCATGACCTCAACCATCCCCCGTGTACTCAACCATCTCCCCCATGTACTCAACCATCCCCCCGTGTACTCAACCATCTCCCCCATGTATTCAACCATCTCCCCATGTACTCAACCATCTCTCCGTGTACTCAACCATCTCTCCGTGTATTCAACCATCTCCCCATGTACTCAACCATCTCCCATGTACTCAACCATCTCCCCCATGTACTCAACCATCTCCCCCATGTACTCAACCATTCCCCCGTGTACTCAACCATCTCCCCCATGTACTCAACCATCTCCCCATGTACTCAACCATCTCCCATGTACTCAACCATCTCCCCATGTACTCAACCATCTCCCCCATGTACTCAACCATCTCCCCATGTACTCAACCATCTCCCCATGTACTCAACCATCTCCCCATGTACTCAACCATCTCCCCATGTACTCAACCATCTCCCCATGTACTCAACCATATCCCCCATGGACTCAACCATCTCCCCCATGTACTCAACCATCTCCCCCATGTACTCAACCATCTCCCCCATGTACTCAACCATCTCCCCATGTACTCAACCATCTCCCCATGTACTCAACCATCTCCCCCATGTACTCAACCATCTCCCCATGTACTCAACCATCTCCCATGTACTCAACCATCTCCCCCATGTACTCAACCATCCCCCCATGTACTCAACCATCTCCCCATGTACTCAACCATCTCCCCCATGTACTCAACCATCTCCCCCATGTACTCAACCATCCCCCCATGTACTCAACCATCTCCCCATGTACTCAACCATCTCCCCGTGTACTCAACCATCTCCCCCATGTACTCAACCATCCCCCTCATGTACTCAACCATCTCCCCCGTGTACTCACCCCGTCATCGCGGTCACTTTAAACTTGCTCATGATGTCAGCCGAGGTGGAGCTCTCGAAGGAGAGTGTACACGGACAGCCGTGTTCCTCCGTATCCCAGTCACTGAGCCTGATGGTGACAGGCTTCACCGAGGATGGTGGGGCGTTCTCCATGATCTTGGTGTAGCTGTTGTCCTGCGGAGGGGGGGGGGGGAAGAGGAGACCAAGATGGAGATCATTACAGGTTCAGGGAGGCGGGAACTAGAGCTACAACCCTCCTCGCCAATCTAAGATCCTGTAGGTTCTGGGGAAACAAGTCCTGGCTACTACTGTCTTTTGTAAACGACCAGTGATTACAAATACCAGTTTGTGTTGTTCTTGCGGTGTGTTGAAGTCACACACTAACTGGACACGCTTCGTGGCTAAGGTTTGCAGACTGTAATGTTTGCAATTCTCACACTTGCAAGTCTAGCAGCATTGGGTTGCAACAATCAATCTACTCAGACGTGTTAAAGATGGGTTATGTTACATTTTTTTTCTATGTCATTTTTAGTTCCTATTCATGTCGTTTCTAATGGTACCACTGCGACGGTACTCACTTAAATTGTACCACTACATCAATACCCACTTGCCTGGTTCTGGACAGCAGAGATACCCACCTACCCAGCTCTATTTCGTACGTTAATATTTACAGAAATTTAAGAGCTCTCTACATCTGATGCGTCGGCAGATGTACGGAAGACTGACAATGTTGTGCCGCAACTTACCGGACTCTGGATGTAAGGATGATTGTCGTTGATGTCGTTGATGTTGAGGGTGACGGTGGCAGGTTCAGCGTCGTGCCCGTACCCTCCAGCGTCCATGGCGCGAGGGTAGAGAGTCATGGTGCCCCGAGTGGCAGCTTCTCGGTCCAAACACTGAGGAGGGTCACCAAACATGAGGAATGGCGTTAGCAATCTCAAACTCGCTCAGGCATAAGGGTCTTAGGAGCAAATGCTCGACCCTGCAAGATCAACCAGGTGAGGTAATTATACACAAAAAAACGTATATACATATACATATACATTATACACAATACATATACATCAACCAAAAAAAACACAGGCATAAATGGTATACATAAAACTCGCAGACATACACAATATACACAACCACATACAGAACAGTGACAGTGTACACAACACATTCAGAACAGTGACAGTGTACACAACACATACAGAACAGTGACAGTGTACACAACACATACAGAACAGTGACAGTGTACACAACACATACAGAACAGTGACAGTGTACACAACACATACAGAACAGTGACAGTGTACACAACACATACAGAACAGTGACAGTGTACACTACACATACAGACAGTGACAGTGTACACTACACATACAGACAGTGACAGTGTACACAACACATACAGGACAGTGACAGTGTACACAACACATACAGAACAGTGACAGTGTACACAACACATACAGAACAGTGACAGTGTACACTACACATACAGGACAGTGACAGTGTACACTACACATACAGGACAGTGACAGTGTACACTACACATACAGGACAGTGACAGTGTACACAACACATACAGAACAGTGACAGTGTACACTACACATACAGAACAGTGACAGTGTACACTACACATACAGAACAGTGACAGTGTACACACTACACATACAGGACAGTGACAGTGTACACAACACATACAGGACAGTGACAGTGTACACAACACATACAGAACAGTGACAGTGTACACTACACATACAGAACAGTGACAGTGTACACTACACATACAGAACAGTGACAGTGTACACTACACATACAGAACAGTGACAGTGTACACAACATACAGAACAGTGACAGTGTACTCAACACATACAGAACAGTGACAGTGTACACAACACATACAGAACAGTGACAGTGTACACAACACATACAGAACAGTGACAGTGTACACTACACATACAGAACAGTGACAGTGTACACAACACATACAGAACAGTGACAGTGTACACTACACATACAGAACAGTGACAGTGTACACTACACATACAGGACAGTGACAGTGTACACTACACATACAGGACAGTGACAATGTACACTACACATACAGGACAGTGACAGTGTACACAACACATACAGAACAGTGACAGTGTACACTACACATACAGAACAGTGACAGTGTACACTACACATACAGAACAGTGACAGTGTACACTACACATACAGGACAGTGACAGTGTACACTACACATACAGGACAGTGACAGTGTACACAACACATACAGAACAGTGACAGTGTACACTACACATACAGAACAGTGACAGTGTACACAACACATACAGAACAGTGACAGTGTACACTACACATACAGAACAGTGACAGTGTACACAACACATACAGAACAGTGACAGTGTACACTACACATACAGAACAGTGACAGTGTACACTACACATACAGAACAGTGACAGTGTACACTACACATACAGGACAGTGACAGTGTACACAACACATACAGGACAGTGACAGTGTACACAACACATACAGGACAGTGACAGTGTACACAACACATACAGAACAGTGACAGTGTACACAACACATACAGGACAGTGACAGTGTACACAACACATACAGGACAGTGACAGTGTACACTACACATACAGGAAACATAGGTTAGACAAAACATACAGACATGTACAAAGTCCTATACAGGCAGACACAAAACACATTAAGGTATGCATTGCATAGATAAAACACATCTTGAGGTTATCTTGATGTTATCTTGAGATGATTTCGGGGCTTTTTTTTAGTGTCCCCGCGGCCCGGTCCTCGACCAAGCCTCCACCCCCAGGAAGCAGCCCGTGACAGCTGACTAACACCCAGGTACCTATTTTACTGCTAGGTAACAGGGGCATAGGGTGAAAGAAACTCTGCCCATTGTTTCTCGCCGGCGCCTGGAATCGAACCCAGGACCACAGGATCACAAGTCCAGCGTGCTGTCTGCTCGGCCGACCGGCTCCCCTGCACATACAGGCACATACAAGCAAACACAACTAATATACGCAAAAAATACATCCAGACCAATGCGTCATGCACAAAAAAGACAGATTCACTTTGCATTTACAAAAACTTATATACAAAAAAACAGATCAAACAGAATAACAAATAAAAATGTTTTCCAAATACAATCAGAAAAAATGGATAAATTCTCCAAAATCCATTAAATGAGTAGGGAACAAAAGAGCTTCCACAAAAGTACAAACACACACACACACACACACACACACACCAGGTAGCCAGGTAGCCTGGTGGATAGCGCGCAGGATTCGTAATTCTGTGGCGCGGGTTCGATTCCCGCACCCGGCAGAAACAAATGGGCAAAGTTTCTTTCACCCTGAATGCCCCTGTTACCTAGCAGTAAATAGGTACCTGGGAGTTAGTCAGCTGTCACGGGCTGCTTCCTGGGTGTGTGTGTCTATGTCTGTGTGGTGTGGAAAAAAAAAGTAGTTAGTGTAGTTAGTAAACAGTTGATTGACATTTGAGAGGCGGGCCGAAAGAGCAAAGCTCAACCCCCGTAAAATACAACTAAGTGAATACACACACACACACACACACCTACAAAATCCTCAGGGGAATCGACCGGGTAAACAAGGATAAACTATTCAACACTGGGGGGACGCGAACAAGGGGACACAGGTGGAAACTGAGTACCCACATGAGCCACAGAAACGTTAGAAGGAACTTTTTCAGTCAGAGTAATTAACGGATGGAATGCATTAGGCAGTGATGTGGTGGAGGCTGACTCCATACACAGTTTCAAATGTAGATATGATAGAGTCCAGTAGGCTCAGGAACCTGTACACCAATTGATTGACAGTTGAGAGGCGGGACCAAAGAGCCAAAGCTCAACCCACGCAAGCACAAATAGGTGAGTACACACACACACACACACACACACACACACACACACACACACACACACACACACACACACACACACACACACACACACACACACACTCTAGTAATATACATACACTCCATTCACCTGGGCTCTAGGAAACTCGAACCATGGACTCCACCCATGCGATGCCGAAGCTCTAGCGACCGTGCTAGTGAGTAGTATTAATAAGGACATTTTCCAGAAACAGCAAAAGCAGGGAAAGTCGAAAAATTCCAGTTTGGCAGCAGGATGCTGCTTCTGGAAACTTTCCTTATAAAGACTACTCAATAGCTCGGTCGATAGAGCTTTGGCCTCCCACGCGTAGGGTGTGAGTGCACACGCGAGTCACACGCAAGTCTCCTACAGCCCGGGTGAATAGAATGTTTATTTCCATGGAAGTGTGGATGACAATTAATACATACCCTGGAACATGCACAACAATGATACATGTGGGTAATGAGGCCCACATGTATCCTACGTACTACACTATGAACGCCCTCTATATGGATCTCGGAGATACCTAACTGGTATCCAACTGACACTTTAACCCTTCCTTAAGGCGCCTCTGAGGACGTGGAGATATGAATACCTCCATTACTCAGTGGCGCCACAGGAAAGACTTAAAATCTCAGTTGGATACCAGTTAGGTATCTCCGAGAACCTTTTTGTGAGCGTTCATAGGATAGCTGGTAGAGCTATGGGTTCGCACTTTTGTGGCCCTGGTTCAAGGCAACGATAAACTTATGCCAAAACAAACATAAAGCATGTCTATTTAAGTGTGCACACACACACACACAAACACACACAAACACACACACACACGCACACACACACACACACACACACACACACACACACACACACACACACACACACAACTGAGTGTGTGAAATTGAGAAAAGGGGAGAACAGATACACAGAGAATGACAAGGAGGTGTGTGAAGAACTCAACAAAAGATTCCAGGAGGTCTTCACAAAAGAACAAAGAGGAGCCCCTGTACTAAATTAGGAGGAGGCAAACCAAGCAACCTTGGAGGAATTTAACGTCACCAGTGATGAGATCAAAAGGAATCTGTTGGAGCTGAATGTGACAAAGGCTGTTGGGCCTGACAGAATCTCACCATAGATACTAAAGGAAGGTGCAGAAGCACTAAGTGTGCCACTCTCTATGGTGTATAACAGGTCACTGGAAACAGGAGATCTACTGGAAAGTTGGAAGACAGCTAACGTAGTACCAATATACAAAAAGGGTGAGAGGCAAGAGGCACTGAACTACAGGCCAGTTTCCCTAACTTGTATACCATGCAAGGTGATGGAGAAGATCGTGAGGAAAAGGCTCGTAGATCATCTGGAAGGAAATAGCTTCATAACACACCACCAATATGGGTTCAGAGATGGTAAATCGTGCCTCACAGGTTAAATAGAATTCTATGACCAGGCAACAAAAATTAGGCAAGAAAGAGAAGGGTGGGCAGACTGCATTTTCTTGGACTGTCAGAAAGCCTTTGACACAGTACCTCATAAAAAGCTGTTAAAAAAGTTGGAGTAACAGGCAGGAGTAAAAGGGAAGGTGCTACAGAGGATAAGGGAGTATTTAAGCAACAGGAAACTGCGAGTAACTGTGAGAGGGAAGACATCAGAGTGGCGAGATGTCACCAGAGGAGTCCCACAAGGCTCAGTACTTGGACCCATCATGTTTCTAATATATGTAAATGATCTTCCGGAAGGTATATACTCATTCCTCTCAATGTTTTCTGATGTTGCAAAGATTATGAGAAAAGTCAAGACATATCAAGATAGACAGAGACTACAGGATGACCTGGACAAACTGGAGGAATGGTCTAGAAAATGGCTGCAAAAGTTCAACTCAGGAAATTGTAAAGTAATGAAATTAGGCGAAGGGAGCAGAAGGCTGAACACAAGGTACCATCTGGGAGGTGAAATCCTGCAAGAGTCAAATAGAGAAAAAGATCTGCGGGTAGATATCACACCGAACTTGTCCCCAGAGGCCCACATCAAAAGGATGTCATCAGTGGCATATGCTAGGTTGGCCAACATAAGAACTGCCTTTAGAAACTTGTGTAAGGAATCGTTCAGGACCCTGTATATCACTTATGTCAGACCAATCCTGGAGTATGCAGCTCCAGCCTGGAGTCCATACCTAGTTAAACACAAGACAAAGTTAGAGAAGATTCAGCGGAATGCCACCAGACTAGTCCCGGAACTGAGAGGTATGAGCTACGAGGAGAGGCTAAAGGAGCTGAACTTCACGTCCCTGGAAAACAGAAGAGTAAGGGGAGACATGATAACCACCTACAAAATTCTCAGGGAAATTGACAGGGTGGCCAAAGACGAACTCTTTAGCACGGGTGGAACACGAACACGGGGACACAGGTGGAAACTTAGTACCCAGATGAGCCACAGAGACGTTAGAAAGAATTTTTTTAGTGTCAGAGTAGTTAACAAATGGAATACACTAGGAAGTGATGTGGTGGAGGCAGGACTCCATACACAGTTTCAAATATAGGTATGACAGAGCCTAGTAGGCTCAGGAATCTGTACATCAGTTGATTGACAGTTGAGAGGCGGGACCAAAGAGCCAAAGCTCCACCCAGCACGCACAACTAGGTAAGTAGAACTAGGTGAGTACACACCACACACACACACCACTTACCCCCTTGATGTACAACATTCCAGAATTCTTGTCGATAGTGAAGTTCTGGAGCTCATTCATGGAGAGATAGTAGCTGATGTTCTGGTTGGCTGTTGGGCGCAGGTCCGGGTCTACCGCTGATACCTGTCAGTACAGTACACACACTGGGTTAGCTCACGGTAGTAGTGGGAGAAAGAGAGAGTCTTCCCTTCTAATTGTCTTCTCATCATCTTAATTTTGAGACATAAACCTGTGTTAATATCTGCCTTACCACTCTAATGGTAAACTATGGAACAAATAACTCTGCTTTAAATATACAGGTGTATCACCTTTCACATTTTAGTTAATGTCACTCACTTTATGACAAAAATGTAAGTTTGATTTACCTTCTATACCTGTCTTGTCCAGTCAGTTTGTAATTTGTATAAGTTGTTAAGGATAAAGTGTCTGGTAATGACAATGTCTACGTACTATGCTCTTATGGTGACTCTTGTGTAATTAATGCACTGCATTTTTATGTCCCTTTACAATGATGAATGTCCAACCATTTACGAATAATGCTTCTGATTTCCTATTCATAAAGTCTTCCACTTAGAAACCCACATATTAAGGAAAATGTAAACCAGTATACTCCTCTGTGTAGACTTTTAAAAGGGGCACAAAAACAAAGAAAAAAATATAACATGTAAGACAAGAAATGCTGTAAGATTTCACGAAGGTTCGTTTAGCAGAGAAGCAAATATGCTAATGAGCTAAGTATTGCGCAGTAACTAACTGTAGAGCGCCTACAGACACGGCTGAGTTAACTGCTCGTTAGCTTAAGAGGTCTAACGAGTTATATGAGAGATTCGATACCAAGTTACTGCCTTTTGTGATAGGTATTAAATAAATAGTGTTAGTATTAGGGCAGATTAAGTTAGGTCAGCTTGGTATGTGGTTAGGTCATGGTAGGCTTGGTTATGTTTGGTTTGGTTAGGTCAGGTCTACTAGATCAATTAAATATTGTATTGTTAGGTTTGATTAAACTAGGCCAAGCTCAGTAAGCTCAGATTGATTAAGTAAGGTTTACTTACGGTTGTTCAAGTCAAGTCTGGTTAAGCCAGGTCTTATCAGGCCAAGTCAGGTCGGGTTAGGAGGGTAAGGCCAAGTTAGGTTATGTTAGATAAAGTTTGTTAAAATATTCTCCACTATAGACGGGCCTCTAGCCTCTGCTGGACCCTTTGTTGGTGCTGGACGAACCTGTCCGGATCATTTGGTGGTGGACGTACCTGTCCGGATCATTTGGTGCTGGACGTACCTGTCTGGAACTTTGGTGGTGAACGTACCTGTCCGAAACATTTGGTGGTGGACGTACCTGTCCGAAACATTTGGTGGTGGACGTACCTGTCCGAAACATTTGGTGGTGAACGTACCTGTCTGGAACATTTGGTGGTGAACGTACCTGTCTGGAACATTTGGTGGTGAACGTACCTGTCCGAAACATTTGGTGTGGACGTACTTGTCCGAAACATTTGGTGGTGGACGTACCTGTCCGAAACATTTGGTGGTGAACGTACCTGTCCGAAACATTTGGTGGTGAACGTACCTGTCCGAAACATTTGGTGGTGAACGTACTGTCCGAAACATTTGGGTGGTGGACGTACCTGTCTGGAACATTTGGTGGTGGACGTACCTGTCCGAAACATTTGGTGGTGGACGTACCTGTCTGGAACATTTGGTGGTGGACGCACCTGTCCGAAACATTTGGTGGTGAACGTACCTGTCCGAAACATTTGGTGGTGGACGCACCTGTCCGAAACATTTGGTGGTGAACGTACCTGTCCGAACATCTTGTCACAGTCAACGTTCTCAGTGACGTGTAGGTGTACTTGTCTGGCGTGAAGACTGGCTGCTGATCATTGATGTTGGTGACGTTGATGGTGATGAAGACCTCCGCCATTTCGTTGGCTCCGTCACTTAGACGCACCAGCATAGTAAACT
>WNGS01042707.1:2251199-2266118 GCA_020271785.1 Procambarus virginalis
CCTCTCAAAATATTGTGTTAAAATCAGGCACCCAGCTTCAGATAAGTTTATTAATGTTATTACAGTAGCGTATTAATTGGCCAATTGTATGCTTGTAAAACTTTAATATCCTATAAGTCTGATTGTCGGTAATAAAGCGAGGCAACGCCTCATATTTCAGTGAGTTTATTTATATCGTAAAACAGCAGTTGAGTCTGATCCAAGCTCTAGATCTCATGAGTGTCCTTTGTGTCGAAAAGTTGTTACAATAAATAAACAAAACTTATGAGTGTCCTTATTGTTGGAAGAGATTCAGTCAAGCTGACTGTACTTAATCATATACATTGATATAAATACATTGCATATATACTTGATATATAATTAAGTTAACAATTGCTTGCTTAGTTATTTTTTAAGTAATCATATAAGTTCATTTAATTGAATATAATTTTAGTACTTAGTAACAGTACTTAGACTACAGTTAGTCACTTAGTCTTCTTAGTTTCCTACACTGAGCTTTAAATTTGCTCTGTACCTAGTGTTACCCAATCTCCTAATTTTTATGTATTTAACCCTACCAACCTTATCATTGTGTTCATTGCTGTCTTCTTTTATGTGCTAGCCATATGCTGTTTTGTGCCTACCAATTTTTGTCAACTACCATTCAAGCTGTCATTGCAATCAATCTTAGCTGCCTATGTGCTTTAATCCACTGTACCTACAATTTTCTCTATTTTTTTTTCTTGCCATGTATCTGTTATCATTTTTTTTATAAATCTTGCAAGTATTTACCTACTTAAAATTTTCTTAGATTAAGGACCTGCCCGAAACGCTGCGCGTACTAGTGGCTTTACAAGACTGTAATTACCATTTTATGTATCCACACATTCCCAATGTACCCTCTTGTATATGCATAAATAAATAAATAAATAAATAAATAAATAAATTCAAGTCATTTATCATACTTTTACAATTTACTATTTGTATTGTTTATAGTATAGTGTATTGGCTGTTAATAGTTATGGTGCTAGGCTAGACTGTGTATGTTTAAATCTCTGATTTAAACAGAGCCAGAATTCAGTCAAATAACTGAATTTATTAAATCTTATCCTTGTATAAAATACAAGCTGATGTGAGATACCTGTTGGCAGGTGGAATGTGGAATTTCAATCAACCTATCAACTAATTCACTCACCCCACCTGCCCCTTACAGCCCACAATCTGTCATTAGGAAAAGAGGAGCTAGGATTTACAACCCTAGCTAGAGATTTTAGTTGAATTATTTGCAGACAGTAAATTTTAATTTAGTTCAGTACAAATCCCTGGCAGTCTCCTCTCATATCAATCCCAGCAGGTTTTTCCCACAATTCCTGCCACGTTGGCAGTTGACAACATATTCTTTTATTTTATAAATATGTATCTATTATATTAGTAACTACATTATTTCTGTTCATACATGTAAATCTGATCATTCCTTAATTTAGTTAAGTAATTCTCATAATATGACTCCATGTAAGTAAGATTTATATTAAGTAAAAATTGTCACTTAAAATGTTGTGCAGAAACGACATCGGCTCCTGCCTGAGAACATTATTTCAGTAACTGTTTGAACACTGGAGGGATCACACCTAGGAGTAAAGTCTGTACCATTATATCCATTCTGTTCTGTTGTAATATGTTCGTCTGTTTAGACAATTTTATTTTGATTTACATGTGATTTCCCATTTGTTGATTTACCTATAATATTGATAATTAACTTAAGTATACTTATATATTTTATTTTAATTGCGTAATTTCTTAGTCCTATGGGGGTGATTAATTTTAATTCTTGCATGTACAAACCATGGGATTATACTGGTGACCCACCTTGAGATTGCAGCATCGGTAAATGTCCCTAGACTACAAGATTTTGTTGTTGTACGGGTCACGAGCATTAATGAACGGTTTGTAACGAATGGAAAGCACAAACCGATCTGCTGGAATTAGTCCCTCACCCTGCATTTGCAGGGGGAACATTTTCCCATTTATAACATTGTTCTGAAGAGAAAGAGCAATCTGTTACAAATGAGTAATTTTCTTGGACCTACTCATCAGATGTTCACGAAATACGGGAGTACACACTAGGTTTCCTTTTCTGTACTAATCCAGGTTGTAAGTAATTTGGATAATATATCCAGGATTAGGATAGCAACTATTTAATGGGTGTTCTGGAAATGTAAAAGTTATTCTTAGCTCTGGGGAATAATATAATCCTTAAAACACAAACATTTCAGTTCACCACTCAAGACTTATTTCTTTCTCATTTTCCTCTGTTCTCACATTTTCTACAGCCCAAATGAACACTTACCTCAGCTACTTAATACCTTACCTCAGCTTCTAATACTGTCCCTTGAGGAACTCCACTTATTGCCTCCGTTCAGATACTTCTCCTCAAATGTTTTTTGTGTCCTTCCTGTAGGGTACTTCTTCGCCTAACTTGGGACTTTCCCCGATACAACAGCCTGCTTCTCAAGTTTGCAAAGGAGTCGCTTGTAAGGAATAGTGTCAAAAATTTTCTGGCAATCCAATTAAATAGTCTATTCAATATTCTTTCTCCTGTTTCATTTATGGCATCTTGTCTTAGAATTCTAATAAGTTGGTCATGAAGGTTCTATTCAGTTTCTCTAATACCTTACATGTTTACTTGTGACACTGACCTCTAGTTCAGTGATTTCTGTCTTCGTTCAATTAGGAACCCCATTTGCCAGGTTTCTAATTTCAGGTTTTGGGCAATTTCTAGGCAAGTTCTCCCCCCCCCCCTCCATAATTGTAATACCTAAGGCCAAAAACTGATGTACAAGAAGATGGTAGCGACTCGTGAAATTGACATAATGTCCCTTTTCCGTTTGTTAATCATCTAGTTGGTTAGGTTAGGGCACTTTAGTACATAAGTTTCTTGACGTTGGGAACACTGGATTGCTTGTGCGCCGATTGATTGGATTGATTGGATTGCTTGTGCGCCGAGCTCGGGTCAGTGAAGGTGAATCTTGCTCCCCACTGCCACGATGCACTATTATATTTATACAAGAAACAACAAAGGGTTGTGAGAGCACATACGTTGGTTATTAAGTGGTGGTGATTTCCTGCAAAGACACCAACACGCGTGGCGTTATATGCGAAATAAATTAAGGGTATTGCCACCCATATGTCTGTCGTTCATGGGGGACTTCACCATTCTCCAACACTTCAACAGTTTGAGGGTGTTCCCCCAAGGTAGTGTTTTAAACACAATACCTGGTTGGCTGAACACAATACCAAGTTGCCCTTAACAATCTTCCTTCTGGACTGTTTTCCCCTTTCTATACTGACGATCTCTATCTTTCACCCTCTATCGATTGTGTGTCATTCTGGGCTACCAGGTAAGGCTTCAAAGTTTCTGCATAGATGGAACTATGACTTTTTCCTCAAGGGTTCGTCGGTCCTCATCCATCCTTGTTGCTCCATTGAAATTACATTTTATTTAGAAATAGCGCTAAGCTCTTTAATGTTTAACAGCCACCTGTCTTAAATCATCGTGGTCATTCAGCTAAGCTAGTATCAATCTTGTGAAACTAATTAGACAGTTTAACATATGTCAACAGTTTTTTTTATATATAAGTGGTTCAATAAGTAGCCTAGTTATTATAAAGAACAATTTACATTTGTGAGTCAAGAATGAATCACTGTACTACGGAGACCCACTTTCCCATATCCTACGACACAGATGGTGCTAAATATTCTTCCTGGGTTGGCATCTTTTGATAATTACTTGAATAAATGTGTCCTTCAGGGGTATGCTCTAGGGTAGGGGGAATAAAACACCTCAGTTTCGTATAAATAAAAAGATTTATTTTCAAATGACTGATACAAAACAGCGGCTGCACAACACCTGACATCTCCCACATACCAAACACGTGACTCCTGCCACAGGTATCGTCTCCAAAAATCCACCAGACGCAACAGGCACTCACTCCTCTCTAATCTGTTTCAACTCTGCTCCAGTTTTCATAGAAAATGGGATGTATACTCAGACAGTACTCTAAATCCAATTAAAATTTGCCGATTTATTGCAAATTTCGGGCCAAGGAGCTACATAAGGAACATGTTAATATTTTACTTTCATCAGTGATGATATTGTTGATTTCAGTTGATTATTTCTCTTTATTGATCCTTGAGGTAGAGACGGAAGTATATAGCTTTCTAGCTTAATGCCTATATTGATCAGGCCCCTTTACTTAGTTTTTTGGGAGGGGCTTTAATTGAGCGATCATGTCTTAGTTATCATACGGTTATTATATATATATATATATATATATATATATATATATATATATATATATATATATATATATATATATATATATATATATATATATATATATAACTGAAGCCACTCAGGGATGCAAGATGATGGGTTAATGATGTTTAAAACAAGACTGGCTATCGTGGGAGACGGTGACATCACAGAACTGTTGGATAACTATCCATCGGCTTCACAGTAATCATTCTCTTGATGTCGTGAAGGCGTTCACTGAAGGAAGAGTGTTACCAATCTCTTAATAACGCAATATAGTGCAGTGTGAGGTCACCATCCACTTTGAGGCCACTATGACACACTCCGGGATCAGCACATTATAACACCAGCGTCAAGTTACACTATGTAACACAAGTGTTAGGGGAAAGTGTTTGTCGACGATACCAGGCAGACGCGGGACACACACATAAATCATCTACTATGATATGTACACTCACTTGCTTTATATATATATATATGTACAGAAACTTTATCTTGTTTAAAAAAATCTGTAAAACATCACGATATTTATCACGGTAATGGGGAAGAAATGCTTGTAAAACAAGAATGGGAGAGGCTGGATACCTCTCAAAGGAACTCTCAAATAATACGAAACATAATGACAATAAAAGGTACAGTGGGAATGTTTCTTGGTACATAAACTCGTATTCGCCAAATTACTCATTCGATTCATTCAATTGCCTAAGCTCACGTCTAGCATGTTGCTCATCTTTCAGAATAAACGTAACGATAAATTCCTGCATTATGTGAAGAGATATTGGCCTTGAGAAACGCACTCTTATAGGGCTTACATAACCCGAAGAACATTTGCATGAACGTAGCAGTGCAGCGATTTATATGCTCATTCAAGAGGATTAAAATCTCATTTACCATTAAATCTCAGTGACTCATGTTACTCATTTTTTTTTAATTAGCAGCCTAAAGTATAAATTTTAAATTTCATGATGTGATTAAGCTTTGTTGCATTATTTTAATACCACACGAAATATCGCTTGAGTGGGAGGGGGGGGGGGGAGCAGGGGCTGCATGGAATCCCAAGACATCGCTTGAGGGATAGAAAACGAGCACACAAGACGTAGCAGCGCTTGAGTGAGCAGTAGAGGAAGCTATAGAGCACGCGTTCTTAATTCCCCCAACCCACATTCTGCTCATATGTGTGTGTGGTAAATTTATCAGCAGCGACACGGCTCATAAGTGCTTGTTAAAAGTTAATCTTTGGCATGAACAAGGACTCGGATAATACATTCAGGAAATATGGGGGGGGGGGGGGGAATTAACCTTTGCCGCTATACCACTGATTCTTCCTTCACCTCTACAGCAACGACGCTGAGAACGTTGTATGAATGAGCATTGTTCAACGCTTTTTGATCTTCCCTACAAAATGTCCTAATAATGTTGGTCTACATTACCACAGAATTAAAGTTAAAAGTACATGCAATCACAAAGACTTTGGCCTCCAACACTACGCTCGTCACCCTGGTGAATGGTTACCATGGTGACAGTGTCACCATCATGGTCACCATGGTGACAGTGTCACCATCATGGTCACCATGGCTAGGGACGTTAATCCCAACTGCTTACTTATGTAACAATGTCCTTATCAACTAAATGAAATGTAGTTATACAACGGATTATATGGTTTTAAGCTTTTCTGTTAAGTGTCTTTCGAGATATATATATATATATATATATATATATATATATATATATATTATATATATATATAATATATAATATATATATATAATTATTTTTTTGAAAGACACACGATCACCCAAATAATCACACACACACACACACACACACACCACACACACCACACACACACACACACACACACACACGACTAGCGAAACGCATAAAGGAAATTTGGCAGTGGGTTCTTGGCTCCAGTTTCAGCGGGGAGGAGAGATAAAGATATATATACTTTTAAAGTGTTCGATATACGAATTGACGTCGCCAGGCTCGATACAAGGAATGTCTGAACTCTCTCGACATAAATTTTGATTATCGTAGCGGCGCCAAGAGGCACAGACCAGTAATGGCATTCACTGACCTCTGCTTGAGTGTGATTATATGCGTCTAGCGAGCGCTACAGCGCACATAGTAAACACCTAGTGCTAGGCTACATAAAATATGCGTCTGTTACCCGAGTGCAAATGCGTCTCGTCCAAGGATACGTATAGTATGCCTCAAGTACCAGGGCACACGGTATGCGTCACGACCAGGACACACAGCATGCGTCACGACCCAGGACACACAGCATGCGTCACGACCCAGGACACACAGCATGCGTCACGACCCAGGCACACAGCATGCGTCACGACCCAGGACACACAGCATGCGTCACGACCCAGGACACATACAGTGTCACGACCCAGGACACATACAGTGTCACGACCCAGGACACACACACAGTATGCGTCACGACCCAGGACACACACAGTATGCGTCACGACCCAGGACACACACAGTATGCGTCACGACCCAGGACACACACACACAGTATGCGTCAGACCCAGGACACACAGTATGCGTCACGACCCAGGACACACACAGTATGCGTCACGACCCAGGACACACACACAGTATGCGTCATGACCCAGGACACACACAGTATGTGTCACGACCCAGGACACACACACAGTATGCGTTACGACCCAGGACACACACAGTATGTGTCACGACCCAGGACACACACACAGTATGCGTCACGACCCAGGACACACACACAGTATGCGTCACGACCCAGGACACACACACAGTATGCATCACGACCCAAGACACACACAGTATGCGTCACGACCCAGGACACACACAGTATGTGTCACGACCCAGGACACACACAGTATGTGTCACGACCCAGGACCACACACACAGTATGCATCACGACCCAGGACACACACACAGTATGCGTCACGACCCAGGACACACACAGTATGCGTCACGACCCAGGACACACACAGTATGTGTCACGACCCAGGACACACACAGTATGCCTCACGACCCAGGACACACACACAGTATGCGTCACGACCCAGGACACACACACAGTATGCGTCACGACCCAGGACACACACAGTATGCGTCATGACCCAGGACACACACACAGTATGCGTCACGACCCTGGACACACACACAGTATGCGTCACGACCCAGGACACACACAGTATGCGTCATGACCCAGGACACACAAACAGTATGCGTCACGACCCTGGACACACACACAGTATGCGTCACGACCCAGGACACACACAGTATGCGTCATGACCCAGGACACACACACAGTATGCGTCACGACCCTGGACACACACACAGTATGCGTCACGACCCAGGACACACACAGTATGCGTCATGACCCAGGACACACACACAGTATGCGTCACGACCCTGGACACACACACAGTATGCGTCACGACCCAGGACACACACAGTATGCGTCATGACCCAGGACACACACACAGTATGCGTCACGACCCTGGACACACACACAGTATGCGTCACGACCCAGGACACACACACAGTATGCCTCACGACCCAGGACACACACACAGTATGCCTCACGACCCAGGACACACACACAGTATGCCTCACGACCCAAGGCGTTCCAACAGAGGCAGAACCATATTTATGAGATCAAAATGTAACCATATACTTGTTATAATGCATAATAATACCCTCACTCTTTGACTTTACGGCATCAGTAAAATTATATAAGATTCAGATGCTTAACTTGTTATTTTAAATAAGAATTAATCATAAAAACTCCATAATTTGCAACCAGGAAAGAGGAATTACACAGTATAGAAATAAGTTATGGAACACGAGTACTTTTAAACAAAAATAATAATTGTTGCAATTGAGTTGTCTCACGGGTTGTGAGAGCGAACCGCTCTCGCACTAGACAGCACATATATGACTTATTGTTTATAGTCAATATTTGGCATATTAATAAGTACATATGTGGTATATTCCAAGCTATATTTTGTTTTCAAGGTACAAACTCTTCCTAAAGATTTGCTATACACCAGTTTTAATACTTGGAAATTCTTTTTCAGTTTTATTAAACAATAGAGATTTTATACAAAATTTTGACAATATCCTGAGTTACTTTACAATTTATTTAAATATTTTAGTTTTATTATTTTTATAATTAATTGTAATATCAATATAGGTATAGGTTAAGAACTAATTGTAATTAAAAAGCAATAAGATGTTTATCTTAACATACTAAGAAGGTTACGTTAGGTCGGTGTTTTCTATTCAGCTTTTCAGGGTAAACTCATATATTCACAATAAATTAGTATGTCACATATGCACTTATTAATAAGCCAAATATTGACTATAAGCAAGTGCGAGAACGGATTACAGAGATAATGAGGACTGGTTAGTGACGTCATGATTGCGTTAATTTCTGAAAATAAACATCAGTTTATTTCAAGACCCGAGTTCATGATGGAGAACTCGATGTGTATTCAAGAATACCTGTGTGGTGTATTTAACTTACAATATATATTATAATCTGCACAATGCAGTAGTCAGCTTTGACCACTAGAGTCAGCTTTGACCACAAGAGTCAGCTTTGACCACGAGAGTCAGCTTTGACCACGAGTCAGCTCTGACCACGAGAGTCAGCTTTGACCACGGTAATTATTATTTTTTACATGAATGGCTAGGAGCGGCAGACGTGACCACAATCATACATCAAACTTATACACAACAGGGAACTTACACGTATGTTAATGTCTAAATAACACGTATCTCCAGTAAGGTTCTGAGCGTTTGAGTTGCAAGTTGTATTCGACATTGTTTTCTGTTACATAACAGCGTGAAAGTACGTGATAATAATAATCTATGACCGTCGTTACATGTCCTAGTTAGGGAACGTTTGGTAGTGTTAAATCTAGTGTACAATTCTAACAAACAATGGTAAGAGGAACCTGAGAGAGAAACAGTTTTCCGACTATTTCCCAGTGAAGGCGTGTTTGTTTTCCCGATCTCCGCATTTAGAGCATCCAGGTGGGTTATCTTAAGGGGTAAGGCCAGTGGGAGATGGAAATAGCATCCAGGTGGGTTATCTTAAGGGGTAAAGCCAGTGGGAGATGGAAATAGCATCCAAGTGGGTTATCTTAAGGGGTAAGGCCAATGGGAGAAGGAAATAGCATCCAGGTGGGTTATCTTAGGGGTAAGGCCAGTGGGAGATGGAAATAGCATCCAGGTGGGTTATCTTAAGGGGTAAAGCTAGTGGGAGATGGAAATAGCATCCAGGTGGGTTATCTTAAAGGGGTAAGGCCAGTGGAGTAGGGAATGGAAAGGTAGTTTTAATTAGTATTTGACTTTTGAAGCACCTTTGGTTTCTGTTACCCCTAAGAATGAACTGACTTCAAATCATATTTACATGAAACGTGAAAGTGTGATGTTTGCCCTTAATGTGGTGGAGAGTGACAACATTCACGAGGTGTTACACCACTTCTCATTTGTTGTGCACCAGTATACTGCCTGTCTTCATAGCTCACACTGCTATGTATACATAATCATATATATGTATATATATATTATGAACGTATTAATCTGCTTCAAAGACTAATCCAAGTGATTGTATGCGGACAACGACGGTCCCTCGCTGTGTTGGCTTTCATCCATACAAATGTGCACCGCAAATGATCGTTCGCACAAACGACTTACTTAACTTGACTATTTGGTCATTATTTTGGCTGCTTATACACCACACCGCCGGCCCGTTATCTCTGCGAGCCACACGTCTTGGAGTTTAGCGTTATCATCGGACTGTTGCGGATATCTTATTCAAGGTTATCTGCTACTAGCACCATGATTCTGCTCCCTGACCTTCTGGAAAGGAAGCCATGGGACTGTGGGCCTCGTGGTACTTCTGCGACTTCTTCATCTCCTGGGTGCCCTTGCCCTCAAGGCCTTCTGAAGGAGACTGAGCAGGGGTGCTGTTGGGGGTCTTTGGCTTGCGGAGTTGACGCAAGGAGTCGCGCTTGCTCTGCTTCGGGACGTCAGGAAACTCGTAGTCGCTATCGTCCTCCTCGTCCGAGGCCCGCCCGTATATCTCGTTGAGTTTCTCGAAGCGATGACCCCAGTCGTTCTTGTAGTCGAATGGTTCGCTGCCTTCAGAGGAGCCTCCTGTTAAGGACACATAAGGAGGAATGATTCGAAGTGGATTCTTTAGTTATAGATAATTCACCCATGATGTAGGTTTCAAGCTTCATTATTATTCTAGAGCCCAGTTAAGTAATGTATGTTTGCAAGGAAAGCATCACTCCTACACAGCATTGTTGTCTTCCCATACGCATGAGCCTCAGCCACTCACCTGAGCCTATGGAAGACAAAGATGCAATGGACATTTCGTCTCCTTCGAAGCAATAGTGACGCACGTCATCGAAGTCTGATGGATCCTTGTCCACCTGAAGAGGAAAGAAACATATCACAGGTTACAGATGACGGGCAAAATGAACATACAGGGAACGTTCTTTTGTTACAGACCTTGTACAGGGAACGTTCCTTTGTTTACAGACCTTGTACAGGGAACGTTCCTTTGCTTACAGACCTTGTACAGGGAACGTTCCTTTGCTTACAGACCTTGTACAGGGAACGTTCCTTTGCTTACAGACCTTGTACAGGGAACGTTCCTTTGTTTACAGACCTTGTACAGGGAACGTTCCTTTGTTTACAGACCTTGTACAGGGAACGTTCCTTTCTTTATAGACCTTGTACAGGGAACGTTCCTTTCTTTACAGACCTTGTACAGGGAACGTTCCTTTGCTTACAGACCTTGTACAGGGAACGTTCCTTTCTTTACAGACCTTGTACAGGGAACGTTCCTTTCTTTACAGACCTTGTACAGGGAACGTTCCTTTCTTTACAGACCTTGTACAGGGAACGTTCCTTTCTTTACAGACCTTGTACAGGGAACGTTCCTTTCTTTACAGACCTTGTACAGGGAACGTTCCTTTGCTTACAGACCTTGTACAGGGAACGTTCCTTTCTTTACAGACCTTGTACAGGGAACGTTCCTTTCTTTACAGACCTTGTACAGGGAACGTTCCTTTCTTTACAGACCTTGTACAGGGAACGTTCCTTTCTTTACAGACCTTGTACAGGGAACGTGATACATAGTCCTTTTCAATGAACGTGTCGTGTTTAAAGTGGTTCACTTTAGCCGATGTTAGAAATGTTTGTAGTGACTGAGGGAGTATTATGGATCTTAAAGTATAGATAAGATTGTTGCAGATATTTTTCAATATTTATACAGCATATGTTGATTTAGGGTTTGCATGCTGGATGTTGGTGTGTTTGTGATGCATGCCCGAGGCTGGCACTGTGTTGCATGCCAGAGGCTGGCACTGTGTTGCAAGCCCGAGGCTGGCACTGTGTTGCAAGCATGTTCCTGGCATATTTGTGTTTCCATCATCCTAGTGTGTTTGTGTTGCATGATGCAGACTTGTTTGTGTTACATGATGATGACACTGTTGTGTTACATGATGACATTGTTGTGTTACATGATGACATTGTTGTGTTACATGATGACACTGTTGTGTTACATTCCAGAGAATCTCACCTTCTTTATATTATCAGTAATAAAGTCTCCGATGCTAAGACCATCTGGCATCTGTGCCAAGGGCGCCTCTCGACCTTGGCGTGGCAGCTTCTCCTTTCCTGTAGGGAAGATAAGATGAGAATAGAATATAAACTGCAAATGGCCTATCGGGGGGCGGGCAAGCGAGACGGCTCCTCCTTATATCCAATCACACCCGTGTGTCTAACCTACGCTTGAAACAACTCGACGATCCTCACGTGATGGTAGCTCGTGGTCCATGATTGGTACTTTTTTTGTAATACGGCGTGATGTAAAATGGTAACAGTTGTTTTTGCTTTACCCAACTAATCCCTCATTGGCTGTGCAAACCTTATCCTCTCTGGTTTTACCCAACTGAATCCTCTCTGGCTTTACCCATTCCAATCCTCTCTGGCTTTACCCAACCTAATCTTCTCTGGCTTTATCAACCTAATCTTCTCTGGCATTACCCAACCTAATCCTCTCTGGCTTTATCCAACCTAATCTTCTCTGGCTTTACCCAACCTAATCCTCTCTGGCTTTACCCAACCTAATCCTCTCTAGCTTTACCAACCTAATCCTCTCTGGCTTTACCCAACCTAATCCGCTGTCTTTATCCAACCTAATCTTCTCTGCCTTTACCCAACCTAATCCTCTTGGCTTTATCCAACCTAATCTTCTCTGGCTTTACCAACCTATTCCTCTCTGGCTTTACCCAACCTAATCCTCTCTGGCTTTGCCAACCTAATCCTCTCTGGCTTTATCCAACCTAATCTTCTCTGGCTTTACCCAACCTAATCCTCTCTGGCTTTATCCAACCTAATCTTCTCTGGCTTTATCCAACCTAATCTTCTCTGGCTTTACCCAACCTAATCCTCTCTGGCTTTACCAACCTAATCCTCTCTGGCTTTATCCAACCTAATCCTCTCTGGCTTTACCAACCTAATCCTCTCTGGCTTTACCCAATCTAATCCTCTCTGGCTTTACCAACCTAATCCTCTCTGGATTTACCCAACCTAATCCTCTCTGGCTTTATCCATCCTAATCTTCTCTGGCTTTACCCAACCTAATCCTCTCTGGCTTTACGCAACCTAATCCTCTCTGGCTTTACGCAACTTAATCCTCTCTGGCTTTACCCAACCTAATCCTCTCTGGCTTTACCAACCTAATCCTCTCTGGCTTTATCCAACCTAATCTTCTCTGGCTTTACCCAACCTAATCCTCTCTGGCTTTATCCAACCTAATCTTCTCTGGCTTTACCCAACCTAACCCTCTCTGGCTTTACCCAACCTAATCCTCTCTGGCTTTACCAACCTAATCCTCTCTGGCTTTACCCAACCTAATCCTCTCTGGCTTTATCCAACCTAATCCTCTCTGGCTTTACCAACCTAATCCTCTCTGGCTTTACCCAACCTAATCCTCTCTGGCTTTACCAACCTAATCCTCTCTGGATTTACCCAACCTAATCCTCTCTGGCTTTATCCAACCTAATCTTCTCTGGCTTTACCCAACCTAATCCTCTCTGGCTTTATGCAACCTAATCCTCTCTGGCTTTACGCAACTTAATCCTCTCTGGCTTTACCCAACGTAATCCTCTCTGGCTTTATCCAACCTAATCCTCTCTGGTTTTACCAACCTAATCCTCTCTGACTTTACCCAACCTAATCCTCCCTGGCTTTATCCAATCTAATCCTCTTTGGCTTTACTAACCTAATCCTCTCTGGCTTTAGCCAACCTAATCCTCTCTGGTTTTACCCAACCTAATCCTCTCTGGCTTTACCCAACCTAATCCTCTCTGGCTTTACCCAACCTAATCCTCTCTGGCTTTATCCAACCTAATCCTCTCTGGCTTTACCAACCTAATCCTATATGGCTTTACCCAACCTAATCCTCTCTGGCTTTATCCAACCTAATTCTCTCTGGCTTTACCCAACCTAATCCTCTCTGGCTTTATCCAACCTAATCCTCTCTGGCTTTATCCAACCTAATCCTCTCTGGCTTTACCAACCTAATCCTCTCTGGCTTTACCCAACTGAATCCTCTCTGGCTTTATCCAACCTAATCTTCTCTGGCTTTATCCAACCTAATCCTCTCTGGCTTTATCCAACCTAATCCTCTCTGGCTTTATCCAACCTAATTCTCTCTGGCTTTATCCAACCTAATCCTCTCTGGCTGTATCCAACCTAATCCTCTCTGGCTTTATCCAACCTAATCCTATATGGCTTTACCCAACCTAATCCTCTCTGGCTTTATTCAACCTAATTCTCTCTGGCTTTACCCAACCTAATCCTGTCTGGCTTTACCCAACTGAATCCTCTCTGGCTTTATCCAACCTAATCCTCTCTGGCTTTACCTAACCTAATCCTCTCTGGCTTTATCCAACCTAATCCTCTCTGGCTTTACCCAACCTAATTCTCTCTGGCTTTATCCAACCTAATTCTCTCTGGCTTTACCCACCTAATCCTGTCTGGCTTTCCCTCTAGGTGAGCGTGCAGGGTCGAGCTCTGGCTTTCCCTCATCTAGGTGAGCGTGCAGGGTCGAGCATGTATTCTTAATTTCGACCATTAGTTCAAGGCAGTAACTCGTTTCCCCTCGTTTTTCTTATTTTATTTACATTTAAAGTTGTGTATCGAATTGGCTTCGACAACTACCTCATGCAGTTCGTTCCACTGATTTACGACTCTGAGACTGACAGCGTTGTTTGTGACATGCGTGGACTCATCTGTGTTTCCACCTTCCAAGTGTGTCGTCTCGTTCAACGGCACTTAATTTGAACATATCAATATATGTCGTACCTAGTAGCCAGAACGCACTTCTTGGCCTCCTATGCAAGGCCCGATTTGCTTAATAGGCCGAGTGATTTCTTTTCAATAATTGTTTCTAATTAGTTTATTTCAATTATTATTATTAGTATATTATATTAGGAACATAAATTATTGACGTAGTTGTGTTAGTTTAGGTTAGGTTTAGTAGGTTAGGTAAGGTTAGGTTAGGTTAGGTTAGGTAAGGTTGGTTAGGTTCGGTCATA
>WNGS01042707.1:2271404-2290020 GCA_020271785.1 Procambarus virginalis
TATCTACGTTAGTTTTAACTCAAATTTAAACAAATTAACTCATACATAATGAAATAGCCAGATTTATCGTTTCATAAGAAAAAATTAGAAAAATATATAAATTCAGGAAAACTTGGCTTATTAGGCAAATCGGCCTTCCATAGTAGGCCGAGTACGACGTTCTGGCTACTAGGTACAACATTATATATATATATATATATATATATATATATATATATATATATATATATATATATATATATATATATATATTGTAGGCGAAAACGCATGGGTCGGGAGTCAGTACATTAGACAACCAACTTTTAGCAAGGCGACGCCCAAGAGCTATCAACTTGATCGTGCCGGCACAAATAGAAAATAGTAGTAGTAGATACCCACCCACACCAATACCCGCCCACACAAATACCCGCCCCACACAAATACCCACCCACACAAACACACACGTTTACGAATTTGAATAAGCAAATATTGTTGTTTAAAACTGGTGGTGTGTACAGGTACTGCAGCTCCTATTTATAACCACCCAAATCCCACTCATATACATGTCCAACCCAGTCATGCACTATTCGGACCTGTCAACCCATCTACGACGGGCACCAATATTTCCGTTGTTGGTTCTTTACCTCGTTCATATGGTGGTAAAAGATGTTCTTCCCGGTGTTGTTTACAAGCTGTTGTTGACATGCCAACAGCCGCGTCCACACCGTCCTGACACCTCCATCCTAACATCGAGCGTGGTAGGTCGGCGTTCAATCCCCGACCGTCCAAGTGGTTGGGGCACCATTCCTTTCCCACGTCCCATCCCAAATCCTTATCCTGACCCCTTCCCAGTGCTATATATAGTCGTAATGGCTTGGCGCTTTCCCTTGATAATTCCTTCCTTCCTTCCAGTCACATGCACACCATATGTCAGCCATTACTGGTCAAAACTGTTGGACAAAAGACAAAATAAATGGCAGAAAGAGCGGCCACGACACAGTAAACACCACAAGACACGGACTCCGGACGGCACACTAGAGCGCTCGCTCATTTGCTCAGAGTATGGTGAGACAACGCTCATTGGTTGAGTGTGTACAGTACAGTCTACCACACTCGCTCCCATTGGCTCACGGCGTATATGTAAAACTTGAATATTAATAAATAATTACTTGATTAACAAATAATTATTTTTATAAATAATTATGAATTAATTATTAATGAATAATTATCATTAAAGAATAAATAATAATAATAAAGCATCAGTTTTTCAACAGCACTTCACAATCATCCTTATAGGTTTTGAACCTAGGCTGCCAGGGAAGAAGCCTGAGAATCGGTTAATCAAATCAATAAACTCGATGGTGATTATCTTCTCTATTTTTTAAAGGCATGTTAACAATAAATTATATTTATCCAATGTTGAAGTAAAAATAGTTAACCAAGCAACCTCAATATAGCATTAAAGAAGATGCCAGTCCCACGAGTATTATCTTGTAACAGCTAAAATATTTGTATTAGCTTTACAAAACCTAAATAAAGAAGCGGGATTAATTAAGAAAGTGCGACTTACTGCAACTTACCGTTCTTGGAAAGTCTCGGAGATCCTGTTTTAATGGTGAAAAGTTTCCTTCAGATCCTTTTGCTTCTAGCTGGAGATTATCAACATAGTTGATTTTTTACCTAGGCTTTGTTTCACTTTAGACACATATACGCTTGATTACTGTTCCTAGAACCTTGAGAGCCAAGTAAAAATATCTCTTGTCTGACGGGTTTCCTGTATATTTTGTGCTTATACTTGCATATATATATATAGCCTAACTCATCCCCCGCTTCGCCATCCAACACCCATATGGTATAGTCTTACCCATATGGTAGTCTTTGATAGTAGGTACCGTATGGTAGACTTTGGTAGTTACCCGTGTAAACTGATAATTAGGCTAACCTGTCTGACTTGTTTACAACATGGGAATTTAAACTATTTTATCTTAGTTAAGGTGTAAATAAAAGGGAGAATGTTATTTAATTTAACAAGTTATTCATCGTATATCAGGCAAATGAATTAAGTTGACAAATATAGAAAAGTATCCTTTCATCAGTAGACGAGTTTAAAGACATGTAAAATCAATCTTGATGCATCTAAATTATACGACAGGATAACAAAGAGACGAGTCCTGTCTTTGTTGTTAATACTGATTAAATGAGAACAACTAAACAAAAAAATAACTCAAGCGTACACGTTCACATGACTAGAATTAGGCTATTTATCATTATCTCTTCCAAACCCCTAGTTATATTTGGGTTCCGTGAGACCGCTAGTTATCGTAGGGTTCCGAGGAACACCCGGTTGAGAAACACTGTAACTAACTAAACGTTTCAGGGAAATCACATATTCATCTTCGTCCATAGTAATCCAATATAATTTTCTAATTATTGCTCCAGCTTAAAAGTGTATTAAGTTAAGCCCTAGATGACGATGAAAATACCGAGTCATTAAGAGATCTGGGCCGGTCAGTTTGGTAATCAGAGTAGTATTTGAAGATCAGGTTGATAAGTACACATTAATATGTTGAAAGCGTTTATTGTCAGGGAGAAACTCGAATTACCTTCAATAATGCTGTTACGTACCCCTATTAGATACGTATATAAATATAAAATAAGTACTATTTCCATGCATCATTACTTGTATGTGCATATATATTATATCATTAATTGTATGTATAATATATTATTACTTGTATGCTTATATCAGTACTTGTATGTGCGTGTATGTTTATATCATTACTTGTATGTGCTGATATGTTATATTGTGGTGGTGATCCGTGGGCGGAACGAACCGTGGGAAACCGTCAATATATTTTTTTGTGTCAGCTTCCCGTGAGAAAGTTATAGTTTGTGCTGATCACTTGTTGGCAAGACTGCGGGATACCGTTATTATTGTCCACCAAGACGGCAATAGTTTGTGGGATATTAATTCCTGCCATGTTGGCAGTTGACAACATATTCTTTTATTTTATAAATATGTATCTATTATATTAGTAACTACATTATTTCTGTTCATACATGTAAATCTGATCATTCCTTAATTTAGTTAAGTAATTCCCATGATATGGCTCCATGTAAGTAAGATTTACATTAAGTAAAAATTGTCACATAAAATGTTGTGCAGAAGCGACATCGGCTCCTGCCTGAGAACATTATTTCAGTAACTGTTTGAACACTGGAGGGATCACACCTAGGAGTAAAGTCTGTACCATTATATCCATTCTGTTCTGTTGTTATATGTTAGTCTGTGGAGACATAATTTTATTTTGATTTACATGTGATTTCCCATTTGTTGATTTACCTATAATATTGATAATTAACTTAAGTATATTTATAATATATATTTAATTTTAATTGCGTAATTTCTTAGTCCTAAGAGGGTGATTAATTTTAATTCTTGCCTGTACAAACCATGGGATTATACTGGTGACTACAAGATTTTGTTGCTGTACGGGTCACGAGCATTAATGAACGGTTTGTAACAGTGATTTGGGGGGTCTGGGCGGGAGATATTGTTCCCACATATATTTAACTTTTGCTAATCTAACCTTGCCTTCCTAGGTACCAGTGTGCTTAGAAATCTGTGTGTTTAAGAAACTTGCAATATGCCATGCCAGAGTCAGCCTGTGTAACAAGTGACCTACGTTTCACGATTTTGGAGGCAAGTCATCCAATATTTTGTTTGTGCAGTGAGGCCATGCAAATTTTCACTGTCGTGACAATTTAAAGTGAAGTGTAGTGCCGTGCCATTCTGTAAATTATTTTTGTCAGTCAAGTGCCAAGTGTTAATTAACCATGGAGGATCAAGTGTTGTCGCTGTTGGAAAATCCAGACTTTGAGGGAATTAAAAATCTAAAAAAGTCTGCCTTAATAAATATGGCAAATAAGTTAGAATTAACAGCCAAAAATAACATGACTAAAGCACAAATTCTGAGAGTCATAGTGACACATTTGGTAGAAAATGAGGAGTTAGGAGAAGAATTTCTGGAGAAAGTAAAGGAGGAGACTAGTGAGCGAATTGCTTTAAGGCGTCTTGAGTTAGATGCACAAGTAACGTATGCTAAACTTGAAGCTCAAGAAAAGGAAAATGAATTTGCAAGGCAACAAATAATATTAGAGCTTGAAGTTCAACAAAGAGTGTGAAACTAGACGTTTAGAGATTGAGGCACAAAATAGTAGAATTGTAGTGCAATTGCAGCTGGAAGCCTCAAAAAAACAACAGTTAGAAATTCAGCAACAAATGGCCGAGGCTAACCACAGACTTGAAACACAGCGGTTGGCAGCTGGGCATGGTAATACGAGCAATGTTTCTAATAGTAGTGATAATAATCCCATAAGGATGAATAAATACATAGTTACCCAAGTTCAATAAGGAGGATCCCGAAGTTTTTTCTCACATTTTTCTAAGATTGCAGTCATTATGAACTGGCCAAGGGATCAATGGGTCGCAATCATGCAAAGTCAGTTAAAAGGACATAGTCAGGAGGGTTTTGCATCCTTACCTGATGAGAATAGTTTTGACTATGAGTTTGTTAAGAAAAGCATCTTAAATGCTTACCAATTAAATCCAGAAGCACACAGACAAAAGTTTAGGAACCTAAAGAGGGTAAGTGATCAGACAATAGCAGATTTCACCCGTCTCAAAGTTAATTACTGCAACAGTTGGTTAAAATCACTTTCAATAACCGAGTATGATGCTCTTAAGAATCTTCTTATAACAGAAGAAGTGATGTCATGTCTCCCAGACAAATTGTCTACTTTTATGGCAGAACAGAAAAATATAACAAACATTTTTGAGCTGTCTAAGCTCGCGGATGAGCATGAGTTGTTGACTAAGGCCCAATCACCTAAGTTTAACCGTAGAGTAAGTTATAATGCTCACCGAACTCCTTGTCAGTATAAATCCAATCCTAGTGCTACAGTTACTCCCATGAACTCTTCTCTTATTAAACCTAAAGTTGTTACTCCATTGCCAGGACCATCTAATCCAAGTAATGTTAATTCTAAACCTGCAGTTGGTTCCACAGGTGTGTCCACTGTCAGGCATTGTACACATTGTAAGAAAAGAGGACATGTGATTGCTTCTTGCTATAGTTTGCATCCTGAATTACGGCCAACTGGTCTTATTATGAGTAGAGGATTGCAAACTAATAATTCACCACGTACTACAGTCAATCCCCATTGAATGGCTGAATTTAAACCATACAGGTATGGTTTAAACCATACAGGCTACAGGTATGGTGTATTGTGTAAAGATGGTAGTAGTAAGACTGTTCACTTACTCCGTGATACTGGAGCTTCAGTCTCTTATTGCCCAGAATGTACTTGCTGATGTTGACACCCGAGATCTTGGTGAAGATGTGCTTCTCCAAGGTATTGCAGGTAGTGTGCAACAGGTGTCTTTAATGCAAATTAACCTTGATTCTAATTTTACTTCAGGATGGTGTAATTTTGGTGTAAGTAAACAACTGCCCATTCCAGGGGTAGATATTATTCTTGGTAATGATTTTGGCAACCGAAAGGTTGAAGGGACCAAGTGCTCCATAATGTTAATTAATCCCAATAATGTACTAGATCAACCAGAAGCAGATGATGGCATTATTTACCCTGCTTGTGTTGTAACTAGATCAATGAGAAAAACAGGTGAGAGTAATCCTGTCTTCACTAAGGTAGCTGTTCTCAAGACCAGGATCCCTTCAGTAAAGGAGTGGGAGGTGGATCTTGAAGATTCTTTTATGACTCGACTGGATGATGAGAGTGAGGCAGTAGTAGAAGCCCCGCCGAACCTAAACCACATGGAAAGTGAAGGTGAGGAGGCTGAACTATCTGTACCTTGCCCGCTTGTCTCCACTAAACCAGTTGTCGAGAGTGAGGCCGAAGTAGCTATGGCTCCATTTTATTCTGATCAATCAGGAAAAGAGATCAAGCTACTAGGTTCTTGCCCGCTCGCTACTAGTCTGAGTCATTGCCCTTAAGTGTTATACAGACTACTGATCCTAGTTTACTTGAGTGTATTTCTGAGGCACCTGATCATGTTGATGCATTGGAGGAAGGGACGGGTTTCTTATTCAAGGATCGACTTCTGATGAGAAGGTGGAGACCAAAGGGAACTCCCTCATCAGATGATTGTGAGACCAGAACCCAACTAGTTGTCCCCAATGTTTATCGTAGGCAGGTCCTGCAGGCTGCACATGATGACCCCATGGGAGGTCACCAAGGTATCACAAATATGTACCATAAAATATGCAAATATTTTTACTGGCCCAAGCTAAAGAAAGATGTGGTCAGGTATTGTCATAACTGTGTACCCTGTCAAATTGTTGGAAAACCAAACCAATCTGTGCTAAGAGCACCATTGCAACCTATTGTAGTTCCTGATGAACCATTTTCTCATGTAATAGATTGTGTAGGTCCTTTACCTAAGACTAAGTCAGGTAACATTTTTATGTTTACTCTTATGTGTATGTCGACGAGATTTCCTGAGGCATATGCCTTAAGAAATACCAAGACTCATAATCTCATAAATTGTCTTGAACGATTTTTCTCCTTGTTCGGAATGCCTAGAGTTATCCAGTGACAATGGGGGAAATTTTGTGTCTAAAGTTTTCAAAACTTTCTGCAAATCCAAAGGGATTCAGCACACATTTTCCAGTCCATACGACAGGAGAAACTTATCCACGTAATAGGGATGAGAATCTCTCTTTTGTGCTGTTTGCTGCCAGAGAAGGGTTACAAGCATCATTAGGGTGTTCACCTTTTGAGCGTGTATTTGGTCACCAAGTGAGAGGTCCATTAAAAATGCTCCAAGAAAAGTTGATGGGAGATGTCTCTGTTCATCAGAGTGGGTGGCGCTTGAGTGAGGTCAAGGACAAGTTGTGTCATGCTCGAGAGTTGGCGAAGAAACATCTGGAACAGACTCAACAAGCCATGAAACAAAGATATGACAAAAAGTTCAGGGCTAAGCTCAGGTCGTTTGCTGTCGGAGATTTGGTGTTGGTGTTGAAACCTCGTTTGGGGACTTCCATGTCCCATAAGTTTGACGGACCCTACCAAGTGGTAGAGAAGGTGGGAGGCCTAACTTACAAAATATTTAACCCTACTCTTTCAGAACATAAAATGAATGTGCATATTAACAGGTTAAAAGCTTATGTTGGACTAGAAGTGGTAGCTTGTTTTATTAGGGAAGAGTTACCATCTGTGGGAAATTGTAGTGAAGAAAATGATGTTAATATTCAACTTCTCGGTTCCAGTTCCAATGGCAGGGAGATGCTGTTACCAGATCGTTCGTTACGGCTCGTAACCCTGTACAGCATTAAGAAACTTGTTGTCTAGGGTCATGTTAGAATTGCTGTAATATAGAGCGGGTCACCAGTGTAACCACATGATTGGCACAAGCAAGAATAAAGTATTTATCCCTTAGAACTAAGAAATATACATATAAATTATATTATATATATTAACAATAATATAAATACAAGATTATATATATATAGCACAGATGGACAAGATCACTTATAAAAGCAAATTAAAGTATTGTCTCTCTTATAATATAAATGTATGTATGGCAAAACAAATATTAACAGACTTATCTCCCAAGTTGTTATCTCTCCTGTCCCGTGCGAGTTACTGACTACTTAAACTGCGGGAGTCAAACACATTGCTTCTGCCCCGCGAAAATTTGCCAAACTAACATTATTTAATTAAACTTACATGGAGCAAAATAATGTGACAAGAGTAATCTTAAAGTAACTTAGTAAATGGTCAGAATAACATGCATAACAAAAATAATGTAATTATTAATACATGCAGTAATTAAAATAAAATAACAAAGGGAAATATTGGCAACGCTCCCCCGCCACCAGGAACTAGAAGTTTCTCACGGAATGTTGCCCCCCCCAATGTTCAAACAATTACAGAATTCCCATCAGTGATTCCTACTGATGATCATAGATAAAACCACTTTCCCACGAAATCAACCGTGAACCAACAAAGAATAATAATCGTTCCCACGGGTGGAAAAGTTAGGCCTAATTCAACATATAAATCAGGCAACACATAACTTACATACAAGTAAGGAATATTTAATGTACATATAATCAGATAAAACAAGATATATATAGAAGTACACATTAATGTAGAAGTACAAATTAAATGTATTTAATTACGTAGCTTATAGAGGTACGTAACAGATGCTATGTCATTTACAGGAGGAGCAACGTGATGAGTTCCAGGTTCTGCTGGACAACCATACATCTTTGTTTGGGGAGGTTCCCACACAGACCCACCTCATCACACACGACATTCAGCTCCTGGACAGCACTCCAATTAGACAACATCCTTACCGAGTGAACCCAGAAAAGAGGAAACTTATTCAACAAGAAGTGGAATATCTGCTCCAGCATAATTTCATTCGGCCAAGTCAAAGTTCTTGGAGCTCTCCGTGCTTGTTAGTGCCAAAACCAGGGGGAACCTGGAGGTTGTGTGTAGATTATCGGAAACTGAACAAGAGCACTACTGTTGATGTATTTCCATTACCACTGTTGGAGGAGTGTATTGAATCAATAGGACATGCTAATTCTGTAAGTAAACTTGATTTATCTAAGGGATATTATCAGATTGCCTTAACTGATTATGCTAGGGAAGTCACTGCTTTTGTTGCACCTGATGGTGCATATGAATTCAATGTCATGCCATTCGGTTTGAGGAATGCGCCTGCCACCTTTCAAAGACTCATGAATTTCTTACTCAAGGATATGCCAGATTGTAGGGCCTACCTTGATGACATTGTTTTATACAGTAAGAATTGGGCAGATCATCTTTCAGGCCTTAAGCAATTGTTTACGGTGTTGAAAGACGCCAATTTAACAGTGAATATGAATAAGTGTAGTTGGGCAAGAGGGATTATAACCTATCTTGGGCATGAAGTAGGACAAGGTAAGATAATTCCTTTAAAAGATAAGATACAAGCCATTGTGGACTACCCAGTGTTAACCAGTAAGAAGGGAGTCCAAAGATTTATCGGTATGTGTGCTTACTGTAGGCGGTACTGTAGAAATTTTTCGACAGCTGCTGCCCCATTGACAAATTTGTTGCGAAAGCAAGTAAGTTTAAGTGGACTCAAGATTGCCAGAATTCATTTCAGAACTTAAAGGGCATATTGTCAACGTCACCTGTTCTTACTAGTCCTCAATTTGACAAACCTTTTATTTTACATATTGATGCTTTAGATGTTGGAATAGGTGCTGTGCTTATACAAGTTGGTCTAGATAATATTGAGCATCCTGTATATTATTACTCTAGAAAATTTAATTCAGCCTAGAAGAACTATTCAGTGGTAGAAAAGGAGGCGTTGGGTCTCATATTGTCAATCAAGAAATTTGAAATTTACCTTTCAGGTAATAAGGTGCTAGTGTTTACTGACCACAATCTCCTTGTATTCATTAATATGATGAAAATCAAGAACCAACGAATTCTGCGCTGGTCATTGTTTCTACAAGAATTTAATGTGGAGATTAAGCATATTCCGGGCAGGCAGAATGTCATTGCTGGTGCTTTGTCCAGAAGTTTTGTATATGATGTACCATGAGTGAAATACTCTTTTGCTTAACATTTTTACTTCAGAAAAAATGACATTGATCTTCAATCCATTGCATTTTTTTTCTTGGAGGTGGAAGTGTTACTTACCCTTATTGGATATGTATATAAATATAAAATAAGTACTATTTCCATGCATCTTTACTTGTATGTGCATATATATTATATCATTAATTGTATGTATATTATATCATTAATTGTATGTATATTATATCATTAATTGTATGTATATTATATCATTAATTGTATGTATATTATATTATTACTTGTATGCTTATATCAGTACTTGTATGTTTATATCATTACTTGTATGTGCTGATATGTTATATTGTGGTGGTGATCCGTGGGCGGACCAAACCATGGGAAACCGTTAATATATTTTTTTGTGTGTCAGCTTCCCGTGAGAAAGTTATAGTTTGTGCTGATCACTTGTTGGCAAGACTGCGGGATACCGTTATTATTGTCCACCAAAACTGCAATAGTTTGTTGGATATTAATTCCTGTGGGAAATTTTACCCACCATATCTAATAATCATCTAAGAAATGTATCATATCTATATCATATCTATATCATATCAAAATCATATCAAAATCATATCAGAATCACAATAGATTCACAATATAGCTTCATCTTAGATGATAATGCCACTATGATCACGTAGGCCATAGGGCCCTATAGATGCCTACGTGACTTTGTGCATGATCTCTCAAGGATCCAGAAGCTTCTAGAAGGATTTGTTAATTAAAAATCTATTGGAACACTGATGCAATATCCGGTAGAGATAAAATCTAATCCTTAATAAGAATCAGTGGTATTATCAAGTACTACTTATAATCTTTAAATCCTATATCCAATTTTATTATAATCACATCTTATCTCAATCATAAGTCTAGACTGTAAAAATAATCAACAATATTCATTGAAAGTTACCCCTCTCAAGGGAGAGGGGGGGGGGGGCATCTCGGGAACAAGATGGGCCCACCACACCCCGCAGACTGCGTGTTTGTTTACAACTGAGTGAACACGTGACGGTTCCTTAGCGAACATTATTCAGCTCAAGGACACCTTATCTAATATCATTATCACCAGTGAACACTCTCTAGAACTGGGGGAGTACCTTGACAATATATCAACAAGGAAAATCCTAGAACATTTATGTAAAATAAGAGTAAAGTGGAGCACACAGTGACACTTGTCTCCACCTCCTTCATTCCTAATCTTCATCAACTATCTTCTGCAACGCAGTTAAAATCACGTAGCAACGCTACCAGATCATCAAACAGCAATGCTGTAATATAAGTAAGTAATTATCAATAGAAGGCACCAAACCGGGAAGGCTATGTAGTACCATCAAAAATGCGGGATAATCAGAAGGCGTTAAATATCACCAAGGATGCCAATACGAGAACAAAAACGCATAAGCGCGATATCAAAAGTATCAGAGTCGCCAAGAATTCTATCGAGGGACAAACGACTGCGGGGGGCAGTCGGAAAAACAACACACTCGTCCTGGAAGTCAGGACATTCAACAAGGATATGTACAACCCTAAGGGGGACAATGCAATTCGGACAATAAGGAGCAGGGCGGCGCTCCATTAAGTGACCGTGAGTTAAACGGGTATGGCCAAGACGTAACCTAGCCAGAGCCATTTCCCACCGTCGGTTATGGTGGCAGGAGGAAGCCACTGGGACACACGACTCTTGAGAGTACGCAGTTTGTTACCAATAACAGAAGACCAACAACGCTGCGAACGGGCAAGGATGGAGGCATGAATAACTGGGTAAAAGTCAGAATAAGGAACACCTTTACGGGAGACGGGACAAGTGCGGATAGCGTCCTTAGCGGCAGTATCCGCACGCTCATTTAAAGAGACACCAACATGGCTGGGAACCCAGCAAAACGCAACCGACTTAAATTTACTGGAGATAAGAAACAGTGCTGTAATATAAAATATCGTGCCTAAACTCGCTACAAGAGAGTTGTTCAGTCTGGCATACTTGTCAGACAGGCACCCGGCTTCAGATAAGTTTATTGAATGTTATTATAGTAGCGTATTAATTGGCCAATTGTATGCTTGTAAAACTTTAATATCCTATAAGTCTGATTGTCGGTAATAAAGCGAGGCAACGCCTCATATTTCAGTGAGTTTATTAATATCGTAGAACAGCAGTTGAGTCTTATCCAAGCTCTAGACCTCATGAGTGTTCTTTGTCTCAGAAAAGTTGTTACAATAAATAAACAAAACTCATGAGTGTCCTTAGTGTTGGAAGAGATTCAGTCAAGCTGACTGTACTTAATCATATACATTGAATATAAATATATTGCATATATACTTGAATATATAAATTAAGTTAACAATTGCTTGCTTAGTTATTTTTTAAGTAATCATATAAGTTCATTTAATCGAATATAATTTTAGTACTTAGACTGCATTCAAGTCATTTATCATACTTTTACAATTTACTATTTGTATTGTTTATAGTATAGTGTATTGGCTGTTAATAGTTATGGTGCTAGGCTAGACTGTGTATGTTTAAATCTCTGATTTAAACAGAGCCAGAATTCAGTCAAATAACTGAATTTATTAAATCTTATCCTTGTATAAAATACAAGCTGATGTGAGATACCTGTTGGTAGGTGGAATGTGGAACTTCAATCAACCTATCAACTAATTCACTCACCCCACCTGCCCCTTACAGCCCACAATCTGTCATTAGGAAAAGAGGAGCTAGGATTTACAACCCTAGCTAGAGATTTTAGTTGAATTAATTTGCAGACAGTAAATTTTAATTTAGTTCAGTACAAGTCCCTGGTAGTCTCCTCTTATGTCAATCCCAGCAGGTTTTTCCCACATTTTTGGTCCTTCGAACCTAGATATTATTCCTAAAACCTAGATAGTCTAGAAACTAGATAATATTTCAATGGCAAATACATAAGAAACTTCTTGATTTTGCATTGGAATAATTTTTACATATTCTAACCTAACCTAGCTATCAGCCAATATTTATCATAGCTATATATATCTAAGTAAACAAATGTTTGCAGTGGCTAAGCCACCATATCATTAACTAGTAAGCAGTCATAGCATATAATACTGTTCTGTATTAAGAAACCACAGTACTTAATCTATCAGTGTCAAAGACAACTGCATGTTAATCATATATACTATTATCTACCTCACTTGTGGTAACATACATACATATTTAAGTGTATTATCTAGCATTATCTAATCAACTGATTTTCAGAGCTGCTCATTACATAATATTCTTTAAAAAAGAGTTTATCACTGTAAGAGCATTTCATTACAAATTATCCATAATCAACTGTATCAAACCCTATTACAGGTAAAACCAGTAAGCTTCTACTGTATTTTATCAAGCAACTATTAGGGTAACAGATCTTGTAATAACTTTGCAAAAATAGTGTCATTTACTATTTTTTAAAAAATTATTACAGGATTTACCAAGTTGGCGTGTTCGTGCATTCGGATCACAAACCAAATTATTACAGTGCCTTTGATAATTTAGCACCTGCTACATCCAGATTCCAGGGAGGAAATGAAGGACGATCTTTGGAATCATTACCTAAGTAGACAGGAAAGCTCATTTATCAGAATACATTAACATCATACATATTATCAGAAAAGAGAAAATATCTCGGAATCTCCGAAACTCGGAAAAGGTCAAAATGGCTGACAGTATTCCACCAGCTACTGAAAAAGAAAAGGACACAAAGTGTCTAAAAAATCACTTGAATCTACAGCCTACAGACCATTTAAATCAGGTGATAGACAAATGTCATCATCACTTGGCTACAATAGTCTACCATTGGGGATTAAGACCAATCTTAATCTCACATCACAATCTGAATGGCTAAACAGCCCCTCATCACTAATCTACAATCTGAAAGGCTAACAGCCCATTGACAATGTCAATACAAGTACAGGCATTCCTCAGTTTAAGAGTTTAATTGGTTCCTGGAGACGCCTCGTATCCGAAAACTCGTATTCTGAAGCTAATTTCCCCATAAGAAATAATGGGAAATGAATTAATCCGTTCCTGACTACCCCAAAAACCCCATATCAAACTAAATTTTTATACCTAATTCATCTAAATAAACCTACAAAACTATGTTTAAGTTATTACTTACCTTGCTCTTGAATGCTGTAGGCGTATGGAAGATGGTGAGGAGGGGGGAGGAGGAGAGGAGTTACTGTTTGGAAGGGGAGTCCCCTTCCATTATCACATCAGGCAGTGAGGACTTCACTGGTATGCACACACTGGCACATTTTGCCAGCATACCACTAGGAGTGCTTGTCTTACTAAGAATTTCTGTAAAGACACTTGTTTTTCCCTACATTTTAACACTTGTCTGTAGTAAGACATCACATTATCATTTAAAAGGTCAATGCAACGGCCTGCTACAGCTTTATCTGGGTGAGTTTTTTCAACAAAACTTTGCAGTTCTTCCCATACTTCACACATTTCTTAATCAAGGAGGGACATCCTCTACTGCCTCTACTCACAGCTATTTTCTTAGGTTGAACCTTATCAATGGCTTTCTTGAGACCCATGGTGAGATATTAATAACAAATGTATAGTCAAATGACCAAAAATCCAACAAAACACTGAAAATCCAGGTGAAGAATTGATGTAGGATAGTCACTGGGCGCGAGACAATGGTAAACTGAGGGCGGAGGGGCGACGATTGCCGATCCACCACGCGCTAGGTCGGCCTGTACGCGTATCAACAAACTCGTGTCCCGAGGTAACCCTCGCGTTCCGAGACATAATTTCCGAGGAAATCCTGCTCGTCTTCCGAAAAACTCGCATACAGGGACACTCGCATTTTGAGGTACCACTGTATTATCATCTATCTAAGATAACTATCTTAATCCAAGAATATAGTCTGATCACCTAATCTCATGCTTCAACTGAGTGAAAGCAGCCTCAGAAATCTGAAGGCATCAAGCATCTCCAAAGAGACTTACTTAATAGAAAAGGCAAAGTGAGAAAAAAAATAAAAAGCAAAATGCTTCATCACATCATGAAAATGTAGATACACATTATACAGATACAATTCATCCTTTAAGGAAATCTTTGGAGGAGTACAAGTGTTACATGCTTGTATGACCTATGCATGTAATTACTTACCTACAAGTGTACATACTTGTAACAACATCTTATCACAAGAGTCAAATCTTTGATGGACTTCGAGCTTACGTACAAAGATTACGAAGCCGAGGAAAACTTAGATCACAAGAAAAAATCACTAAAAGTGAATCCACGGACAAAAACAAAAATGTCCAAAATGGCAGTCAAAAATCAAGGCAAACAAACTCCTCTTCTGCAAAGTGGAAACAGAGTAATGTTGGCTCTTATGATATATCCCCCACAGTTAACAGAACTGTAGGAAATCAAGTTCCCAAGACAGATAAGACAAAAGGAGCTGCAACAGTGCCCCAAAATGCTTATTCTGTCAGAAGCACATAGTATTATCAATGCACAGTTTATGAAGGCCGTGCCAGTCGAATCGATCGATTGAAATCTCTGAACAGTGCATCCGTTGTCTACGGAAGCACGATACAAGTGAGTGTAACACTCAATTGCAGAACTGCCAATATTGTCATAAAAGTGTATATCACACAGCACTCTGTGGTGATATCAACACTCAATCCAGATCACAGACTTCCAATAATCAACCTGCATCTCAGGCAAAGCCAAAGATGATACCAAAACAGCCGTACAATTCTGTACAGTAATGAGCAATGTCAATGCCTCAGATACAGAAATTGTTACAACAGCCATATTGCCTACTGCACAGCTAGAACTATGCAATCAAGGAATTTGTATTCAAACTAGAGGCTTTTTGATCAAGGGTCACAGAAAACCTTTATCAGTAAAAAGATGGCAGAAGATTACAACTTAAATCTTCAAAGCAAGTATCTACATCATATCAGGGTTTTTTACCAGTTCAGGTCGTAGAACCTTTCCGGTAGTACAACTCATTGTCTGCCTAGGTACATCCCAAAGGACAGTCGAAGCCATAGTAGTTGATAAATTTCTACTGAAATGGAAGTGACTGGTCTGGCAGCCAATAAATTCCTAAAAGAAAAGGAATCCAATTAGCAGATCCTTGGCTCGATTCTGATTACATAGGAGATATCGGAATCCTGATTGGAGCTGACTACTATCATCGATTCATTCTGTCAGAAGAATGTATGGGTATGAAAATACTCAAATCAGCAGGAGGCATATTGTTGACAGGACCTATACTAGATCTTGAACCTTCAACTCCTGAAAATCACATCATATAGAAACTGTAATCATGGCCTGACTAGGCAAAGAACAATCACCACTTAAAATCCCCCACATGATTGATGATGGATTGGAATCTGTACATCATTGTGGGAACTTGATGCTATAGGAATAATTCCTGAACAACCAAGTCCTGATGATGTCTGTGCATACAATCAGTACTTAGAAACTGTACAGTACCATGATGGACAGTACTGGGTAAGGCTACCATGGAAAATCAACCATAAAACCTTACCTACCAATTATCACATGGCTTATAGTCAATTAAATCTCATTAGCAAAGCTAAGAAAAAGGCCTGAGCATTTAAAACTCTATCATGAGATTATTGCTCAACAATAAAGAATAAATTCATCGAAGTCGTGAAACACGACAATAAGCAAACAGGCCATTTTTACCACACATGGCTGTAATGAGAGAATCAAAAACAACTCCTTTACGGATAGTTTTTAACTGTAGCTCTAAATCTGGACCCCAAGGAACCAGTCTAAATGATTGTTTGCAAACAGGTCCAAGTCTAACTCAGAAATTGTATGACATACTGTTGAAGTTTAGACTTAATAAATATGCATATTCAGCAGATATAAGTAAGGCCTTTCTAAGAGTCGGCTTGCAGGAAGAAGATAGAGACTTCACTAAGTTTCTATGGGTAGAGAACCCAGAAGATATCAATAGTCCTATAGTGACTTTCAGATTTCTCAGTTCTTTTTGGCGCGACTTCAAGTCCATTTCTGTTGCAAGCAACTCTAGATACTCATCTGAAGAAATCATCAAGTCCCTATAAGGCTGAAATCAGTCAGAATCTATATGTAGATAATTTTCAAGGGACAGTTAACAGTACTACTGAACTGTTACAATTATATCAAGAGGCCAACAAGGAGCTACAAGGTGCCAACATGCCACTACAATCTTGGGGATAATGCAACATTGAATAATCAAATAGCAAGAGATTACCCTGAATATCACGTACCAGAATCACAAAAGGTGTTAGGTATGGAGTGGGATCTAATCTCGGACACAATTCAATCAATCCGTGCCAGTAAATTATTGCATTGCTACAAAAAGGGATTTGCTTTCACAAGTTAGCAAAGTATTTGACCCACTTGGTCTACTAAATCCTTTAACTATCAAGTGGCGTTTACTGGTGCAAGAAGCTTGGAAGACTAAAGTTGGTTGGGATGATCCACTACCACTCCAGTTACAAAAGCTTGGATGGAAGTGGCTCAAGAACAAACTTAGTCGAAAAGAATCCGAGACACATAGTCGAGGAAAATGATGAAGTAACACTACATGTATTCGCAGACTCGTCAGCCAAAGCTTTTGGAGCTTGTGCTTACTTAGTGACTTCTAATCAATCATATCTTATCACCTCTAGGCCAGAGTCGCTCCATTAAAAAAGAGGACTTTGCCTCAGATGGAACTAACAGCACTGCTAACTGGCACACGCTTAGCAGTGCATATCAAACAAGTCTTGTCTACCATGAACATCAAAGATGTCATTATATGGTCTGACAATGAAGCTGTCTTACAATGGGTACGAAACGACAACTGTCCGACTCCATATGTAAAAAATCGCGTCTCGGAAATTAAAGAAATTTCCGCAGGCTTTCAATTGTTGCATGTACCAACAAAAGATAATCCAGCTGATCTTTTATCAAGAGGTATGACGTTTAAACAGTTGCAAAGGCAGATATTTGGTTTCATGGGCCTAGATGGTTAGTGAATGGTAGTTGGCCTGAACAAAAGCCACACGTCATCACGACACAAACCATAACTACCACCAGGCAGCAAGCTCAAATATCAGTCTTGGATTGTACTCGTTACTCCTCGCTCATCAAATTAATCAATGTAACACAGAACGTGTTTCAATATCTCAGGAAAAAAGGTATAAAATACACTTTTCCAGATGCACTTATCTATTGGGTAAGACAAGCCAGAGAGAAACTTATGGGAATAACTATGAAAATCTTCCGCATAAGTTAAAACACAATCTCGGTCTGTGGATAGACCAAGAAAATCACAACATTCTGCGTTGTGGAGGGAGACTTAACACGCAGATGTCAATCTAGATACCGTGCATCCATGGCTTTTACCAAAAAATCATTGGATCACCAGGTTGATTGTGTTACATACACATCAACAAATCATCAAACATGGAGGAGTGTTAGACACACTCACACAAATCAGACAACAGTATGGATTCCTCAGGGAAGACAGTCAGTCAAATCAATCTTGAAGAATTGCATGATATGCCGAAGGTACGATGCAAAAACTTGCTCTTATCCAGGGCCACCACCCCTACCAAAGGAACGAGTGGTCCATCTACACCCTTTCGAAACGACAGGAGTAGATTATACAGGAGCAATATATCTAACAGGGACTCCAGATAAGCAACCTATCAAGGCATACATCTGTCTGTTCACCTGTGCTACCACCAGGGCAGTACATTTAGAGGTAACACCCGATATGACTGCTCAATCATTTATTCAAGCTTTCCGCAGATCGCAGCATGCCGATCATGCCCCAAGCTGATGATTTCAGATAACGGAGCAAACTTGGTAGCGGGAGAAGCATGTCTACGGGAAATCTGTTCCCATCCTGCAGTTACTTCCACACTGGAACAGCGTCATTGCAGATGGAAATTTATCCCTCCAAGAGCCCATGGCACGGAGGATTTTTATGAA
>WNGS01042707.1:2307516-2319845 GCA_020271785.1 Procambarus virginalis
GAGAGAGAGAGAGAGAGAGAGAGAGAGAGAGAGTAAATGATCGGATGGATAATGAAAGGAAACCATGCTTTTAAAACTTACCAAGAAAGGAAGTTCGATAAAGTAACCACGACGATAAAAGATCCTGAATCCTCCTTAAACAAAAACAAAAATGGAACAAACTTAGAATTCAAAGGTACTGAAAACTCTTGAAACTAAGAGTCGAACTCATTAGACCAGTTCGCAAGGCTCTCAACACACTCTCAAACTCTCGACCTCCTTTACAGGTACAACGGTCACATCCAGGTAACTTAAGTTCCATCTATTTCGCTTCTGTTGTAGCGACTTCAAAGTTTTAATGGCAATGCATCGCAGGGGGGGAGGACTGACTTAAAATTAAGTTCATGACTTATCAAGATTATTTGGAGCTGGAAATTAGAGAGAGATGTTCCGGGTTCGTTATAGCTGTTGATGATAATTGTGATCACAATCGTTGATGATGATTGATGATCACAGTTGATGATAATTGATAGTCACAGTTGATGATTGATAGTCATTGATAGTCACAGTTATTAAAGATAGTCATTGAGAGACAAAGCTGTTGATATTCATTGATGGTTATTGATGATTACAGATGTTGATGACTGATGATTGTTAATTGATGACTGCTGATCAATAACGATCAAAGCTCGTTCATTTATGAAAACTGATCATTCACGCGAAAAGTATCAAATTAACTTATCTGCAGCTATAATAATAATAATAATTAAAAACATTAATGCGAATGATTGATTATTTGATTAATATTTTAGGTGTAGAGAATGATGAAAATCTCTCGTCCATTGATCATGAGAAAGACGTGGAAGCTTAATGGGTGAAGCTTTTACACATCAACACAGGTTCGCCAATCAGCTTGAAAGCCAAGAGGTGTTTAACAACCCTACACCTGACAAATTGGGAGCTATGATTGTCACCACTAATTTGGGATTCTTGTTCAAGCTGAACAAGATAAAATGAAGCTGGTTGCTCAAGCTGGTAGCTAAATCAAGCTCCGTCTGGTAGATACAATGAACAACAATGCACATCTTTCAAGAAGTAAACTCGTGTAACGTCTTGATGTGTGTCTGTGAGGCTAGTTCGATTGCTAACAGCTGTCAGTCATGTCAAATGTTATTCATTCCAGCTCGTTCTCATAAACAAAGGCAAAATGCTCGTTAATGTAGCCACCAAACCCTATGTTTTTGAGTGGCTGGATCTGGTTACTGGTTGTCTGTAAACCTAGTCGGTGGACTGGTTTACACAACCAGTCGTCCGACTAGGCTCGTTAAAGCGGCGGCCGTCCCCCCCCCACAAGATGCATGCAGCTGTTTTTAATGTATTAAAATAGACTATTAAAATAGGCTTGTTCTCACATACAAATTAATATTATTATATATTGAAGTTCTATGTTCAGTTAGGCGTAAATTCGAATAATTAATTGGATTCGTAATGTTTAAGTGTTTAACCAACGTCATATAGATACAAATAATTGCCAGCAGAACCTAAACACCTAACCTAAATCCGAACCTAACGTAAGCCTAATCTATCCTACTCCTAACCTAAGCCTAACTTATCCTAACCTACGCCTAACCTAACCTATGTACAATATTCTAATATGGAATAATATTAATTTATATATGAGAATATTTGAATTTTGAATGAAGAGCATGTTAGTAAAATTGATGAATCCTCTACATAAATTAACGTAATCAAAACATCTAACCTACATAGGCTTATCTATAATCCTACAATATATAATAATATTGATGTATATTAAAAAAAAGCTTAAACTATGCGAAAGATTGATTTTCACTCGTTTGTCTGCTGAATAAGTCAAATTTTGACTTGCTAAAATCTCCGAAAGTCAGTATTAGACTTAAGAGTACTGCAACAACTCAAACAACTTGTAAATCAACACTACAAAATTGCAATAATAATAATAATAATAAAAATAATAATAATACTGTCCTGAAAACTCATAGCACTATATACATCATTGCATGTTACTAGGATTCACTTCTCTGTGTTTTTCGTGAGATTATGACCTCTAAGCACCCCACCACGTTGTTTCCAGTCATTTAACAAATCCTCTTAACCCACCTTTCCCTTGGCTTTTAGCCTCTATTGCTGATTAAGCCCTTTTTATTAGGTAATTACCATCTCAAATAGCTTCTTCCCCGTTTTCTCTTAATCCAACCAGCGTCTTATTTTCTTTTGTGTTTTATCTATATAAATAAAGGGATTACATTTTTTTGGTGTTGTAATGTTAGTTTTAAATCAACAAAACCTTGAGAGATTAAATGAATGTAGAGGAAAATTTAGAGGTCTTTTAAGCTAAGAGATTAAACTCGTTTTTATTCGCTATATTTTAATTTAGTGTTAGCCAATCATCGCCGCTTTGAGAAAACCAGAGTTTTCACGGCCGTGTTTCAAGACATGATTTTTTTTTTGTTTCTGATCCTTGCGTGGACTTCTTCACTCATGCTTTCTCTATCCCACTTATTCCCCTTTCTTCGTTCTTCTTACATTCATCTGTTTTTTATCATTACAATTACATAACTCTTTTTTAATTTACATTTGCATGTTTCATTTTCTTTTTGGTGCCTTTTTCTCATGGCACCAACACCGACAAAATCAATTCACTCTCTCTTGACCAGTTTTGGTTTCTCCATCTCTACGTTACGTCCTCACTACAGCACCTTGCTCTCCCCCTCGCACTGCCCTAAGCTTCTTACAGCAATTTAACATTCTCTTTATCTCCTGGAGGGAACTTTGCTCATTTTTCGTCCCAGTTTACACTAATTTAACTCTCTCTTTGTTCCTTGGTAAAGCAGCAAAGCATGTTGTTTCCTCCTCGAGTGATACAACACCAGTTCTTCCTTCTTAATTAAGACTTGCTGAGCTTGGGTTTCTCCTCTCTCTGTCCCATCTTCTAACACTCTCTACTCCCCTGCCCTTCCACTCCTATTCATCCCCCCCTTCCATCCTCTTCCTCCTCCTATTCCCCATCTCACCTTCGGATATAAATTTCCCAGCAACTTTCTCCCTGGCGCCGTAGAACTCGTGTCGGCTTCCTGTCTAACTCTGAGCACCGATCGGCGTCCCTGTCCGCTTCTCTCCGGAATGTGTGGTGGGACATAAACACCAATGTTAAGACATTAACATACTGCTTTCCTGTGTTCTATGTTAAACTGCTGCTCTTGGGGAAACTTAAAGTTTCAGTGGGAGTTTGAGGCTGGAGAGGGAACTTGTCAGGAAAGAAGGAACTTGACAGCGAAGAGGGAACTTGAAACTGGGTGTGAACCTTGACGGTCAAGAGGATCAGAAGAAAACAAGAGTATCGACGATCATCCTCCAGGCATCTCATTGAACGTGGCGTTCAGGCTTCTAGATCACAAGCGTGTGAGGAATACCCCAGAGTCTCAGTCTCACCTCATAATGAGGACGGGTATGTGAAACAGGTCTCTTAAGTTTTACGTGAAAATTCATTATACTAGAAGGTAAGCTTACGAGGTCAATCAGGCTGTTTCGCCCACAAAAACGGCGTGAACTTCGTTGCGTATACAAACATCCTGGTAGGCTACAGTACAGCAACTTCCTCTCTATTTGTATGACTCGTTCATACACCGATACAACAATAAAGGTAAGAACATGAATTAGCATGAGCTTTATAAAGGAACGTATTCCATTGTACAATATCAATATTTTTAACTAGTGAAATGGTTGTATATATGCATTTTTAATCCGATTTTAGGTCATTGAAATTCACCTTTGAGTTTCTCCATTAATCTTCTAATAAAGTTAACAAGGAATTCTGTCATTCAAATTAAATTTAGCTTAAGATCGTATTTACATTACACGGATGAAACATTTACAGAGTTGAGCTTCGAACACATTAAGAGCGAAGCACTGATCGAGACAAGCTGAAACGTAATCTATAGTTATGAGTTGAAACATTTTTATTTCAATAACAGAGAGGGGGTGGGGGGAAATTTGTTGAGTATTAGTTAGAAGCGTGTGTAACCCAACCACAGATAGGGGGAGACTGAAAAAAAAGTACCTGTGTACAATAGGCTTCCGATATCGTATCATCCAGCTGCAGCGCCTCTCTCGGCTCCTTCCCTAACCACCAAATACTGCTTCGTTTCATTAGCTCGGAGCTTCTTGATGGAACTCATTAATATAAGGTGGCATTTACGGGTCTTCGTCGGCTCTGAGGGATAATGAGGCTTCGTTTAGGCCCGTACAACCGAGATTTTTTGTAACTATGAAAAGTTTGGTATGAATCTTGGCTCGTTTGTTGAAGTTTTTGATACATCAGAAGTTATAATCTCGGAAAGTTGTCAGCAGATTTTCTGTTTTATTTAAAAGTTACCTCTTGGATTTTGTTCTGCTGAAACATGTCGAGAATTTACAGCTAAACTCAATCTAACTTTATCTCCTTCCCTCTTTATCTTTCTTCCCCGAGTCTGTCTCCATTCCTGTTAATCTTTCTTTCTGTTATTATTTTTCTTCCTGTTTCTCCGTCTCACTTCCTGGCGTCTCATTTCATGGTTCCCTATATTCCTTGCTATTTTTACATCTCCCTTCCTGTCACATTAACACCCTCCTTCCCCCTCCCTTCCTCTCTCCTGAGATTAATATATCAACAGACAGATGAACAGGAGGCACTGTCGCTTTCCGTTAACGTCGAGCTGGAAACGGGTGAACGCGTTCCTACTGATAACGTCGTGCTGAAAAACAGGTGAACGCGGTTGACAATGAACTCCAACAGGTGTGAGTGGCTTCCACTTGTCTGCCAGTGCTAAACAGCTGTTGGGACCGGGTGCAGGGCACCGGTGACTGACATTGTGGCCGGCTGACAGCTGCTGCTGACACCTTTACCCCCACCAGACGAGGCTCGAAACAAACCTCCTCTTTAGTACGAAACGCCCATGATTGTTACTCATTGAATTGTAAACAAAATCAATCGATATTTCCCCTCCCTCTCTCTCTCTTCTGTCATTAGGACTGAGGGATAGTTCGATATACAGTAGTAGTTTGCGGTTGGCTGAATGGTGTTGTTATGAATAGGTTCGAACACACATTGCTAATCGAGACCCCACACCAGATACACACACACACATATTTATCGACAGCACCAAATCAGAATCACAAGACTAATTTTTAACATCTGTGTGATTGGACAAAAGTGGTTTGTCAACACACTTATATTTTCGTCTCTTACGTAAGCTTAGGATGAAACGTTGACCAGCGGTTGAAACGTGGCGTTGATCTCAACTAACTTCAAGTAGTAATTGGACGTCTAATACGTCGAGAAAACGGCGCTCCAGACACATACGAGAATCTGAAAGTATAGACAATTATCGAATTACTATATATATATATATATATATATATATATATATATATATATATATAATATATATATATATATATATATATATTTAGAATGAGGTTAATGGGTGCTGCTTGCTAATGTATCTATCAATTCCTGCCTGCTGGATAGAGCTCTTTAGCTCATGGGCTCCGCCTTTCAAATCGCCGGGTGACTATAATACTGAGTCTCAATCTATGTTTCCTTATGTATACTTGATATTTCTCTCTGTCACATCCCCAGGATGCAGCTCACAACAGCTCTCTAGCTCTTGGGTACTATTTACCTTTAGGTGAACAGAGACATCAGACAAAAGGAAATCTGCCTTAGCCGAAAATCGAACCTGGGTCCGTCGAATCGCGGACGCTGGGAACACAGCAGGCCGCGATACCCAGTGCGTGCGTGAGCGTGTGCGGCAAGATGGGCTTGATATCACCCCCCACACCAGGTGTTGGTAGCCGCGTACCACAATCAACGCCCATCACAGGAGCATTGATCAAGCGTCTGTTGATGCCTGGCCTGGATCACGGGCTAGGGTGTGAGGGGAGAGATGAGGGTAGGGGGTGAGGGATGGCATGTTACCAATGGATTGAGCAAGGGAGGGGGGGGGGAGAGTGAAGATGTATCAGAAAGTGGAGAAACTCATCAGAAAGTGGAGAAACTCATCAGAAAGTGGATAAACTCATCAGAAAAGTGGAGAACCTCATCAGAAAGTGGAGAAACTCATAAGAAGCGGAGAACCTCATCAGAAAGTGGAGAAACTCATAAGAAAGGGAGAAAACTATCAGAAAGTGGAGAGAAGAAACTCATCAGAAAGTGGAGAAACTCATAAGAAAGTGGAGAAAAGAACTCATCAGAAAGCGGAGAAACTCATCAGAAAGTGGAGAAACTCATCAGAAAGTGGAGAAACTCATAAGAAGTGGAGAACCTCATCAGAAAGTGGAGAACTCATCAGAAAGTGGAGAAAACTCATCCGAAAGTGAAGAAGAAGAACCTCATCAGAAAGTGGAGAAACTCATCAGAAAGTGAAGAAACTCATCAGAAAGTGAAGAAACTCATCAGAAAGTGAAGAAAACTCATCAGAAAAGTGAAGAAACTCATCAGAAAGTGGAGAAAACTCATCAGAAAGTGGAGCAACTCATCAGAAAGTGGAGAAGAAAGAAAACCTCATCAGAAAGTGGAGAAACTCATCAGAAAGTGGAGAGAAGAAACTCATCAGAAAGTGGAGATCCTCATCAGAAAGTGAGATCCTCATCAGAAAGTGGAGAACCTCATCAGAAAGTGGAGAACCTCATCAGAAAGTGGAGATCCTCATCAGAAAGTGAGAAACTCATCAGAAAGTGGAGAACCTCATCAGAAAGTGGAGAACCTCATCAGAAAGTGGAGAACCTCATCAGAAAGTGGAGATCCTCATCAGAAAGTGGAGAAACACATCAGAAAGTGGAGAAACACATCAGGAAAAGTGGAGAACCTCATCAGAAAGTGGAGAACCTCATCAGAAAGTGGAGATCCTCATCAGAAAGTGGAGAACCTCATCAGAAAGTGGAGAAACACATCAGAAAGTGGAGAAACACATCAGAAAGTTGAGGAGAACCTCATCAGAAAGTGGAGAACCTCATCAGAAAGTGGAGATCCTCATCAGAAAGTGGAGAAACTCATAAGAAAGTGGAGAGAACCTCATCAGAAAGTGGAGAAACTCATCAGAAAGTGGAGAAACTCATCAGAAAGTGGAGATCCTCATCAGAAAGTGGAGAAACTCATAAGAAAGTGGAGAAAAACTCATCAGAAAGTGGAGAAGAAACTCATCAGAAAGTGGAGAAAACTCATCAGAAAGTGAAGAAAGAAGAAAGAAAAAGCCAACGTTTCGGTCCGTCTCATCAAATCGTGTGGACCAGTATGTTAACAGCCAGTATGACTAGCCCTTAGAAGGAAGTATGAGGAGAGCTGGAATACTTATACTTGATGAAGGAGGGGGTGCCCAATCGCTTCAACCATCTGGGATCGAACACCGATCCGGTAAAATCCAAGTACCGAGCAATGCAAGTGGATGGGAATACTTACTGTAAGATACAGTATACGCAATCAAAAGCTAAAAGGCCAAGGTTAGAAGTGACTGTAGAATTAAGCAGCTTTTGGGATTCATTAAACATCCTATATTTATGAGCCACGTTTCCGACGTCAAAGGATCAGTTGATATAAAAATCCTTCACATAAAAATGCACGATAATTTTTTTTAGCTGTAAAAGCCAAGCAAGATCTCAAGCCCTGCAATTTATTACCCCATTAAACCTGCAAGTATTTTACCCCATTTCGCATTAAACTTATAAGATATTTTTTCCATACTACCCTTTAAATTGGTAATATTAAACATATTACCAATTTACAAAAACATATTATTTAGCTCACTAACCATTCTATTTGTAATATTTACCCCCATTAAACTTGTAATAATTATCCCATTGCAAATTAAACTTGCAATATTTACAAGATCAAAGGGTTCAAACCACGAGGATAGAGTGGTGTTATTAGTGGTAAGTGAAGCCTTGCACCCTGCTTCACGGGTTCGAGATTAGTTCAGTATTGAAGTTAAAAAAACAGAAAACGACTAAATGAGCGATTATTGCCAGGACTCAAAGATTAATTGCCTCTCCAGAGTGTCAGGAAATGAAAAATGAACGCTTGACTTTAAGATGCATGAATATGAGACCGGAGTGGATGTATATAATATTCATGAGCTGGTGAATAGTATTGAATAACGATGTTTCAAGCTGAGGTATTCGCTTGTTCGCTTCGTGCGAAATGAACATGTCTTAATAGAGAGGTAGAATCCATTAATGAAAATATTGAACAATAATGTCGAGGTAAATAAGATTAGTGACACGTAAATAAGAGTAATGTCTTAAGAGAGGTAGACTCCATTGAAGAAAAAATATTAATGCCAGTAATGTGAGGGGAAATATGATTAATTGCACGATAAAGGGTGAAAATATAATGCGAAGATAATTAGTAAGGAAGACGAAGCAGGAGACATAAGAAAAGATTCGGAAAATCATTAATTTACTAAAGATCGATCAGAAATAAGGTAGAAAAATATTTGTTTGGGTTGGTTTATAGTAAAGAGAGATTCGTATAAAATCTACAGCGCCGGAAATGGAGTTGTATCCCCTCCAAAAATATATTTATTACAAACGCCACCACCACACACAATGTAGGAATGATATGGTGGCGGCAGACGCCATACACAGCTTTCAAAGGTAGATATGCTAGAGCCCAAGTGGCTCAGGAATCTGTACGCCAGTTGACTGAGAGGCGGACCAGAGAGCTGAAGCTCAACTCCCCAACGCACAACTAGGTGAGTCCCACCACACATCCATATATTATATATTGAATTATACATATATATTATGTTATAATGGCACACCAGCACTTCACTTTATCCTGAATTATAATTCATGAATAAAATGAATGATAAGTGTATAACAAAACCGAAGACATCATTCGCACTTAAGTGGTCAGTATACTACATATGAACAGAATGTTCTTATGTCCATTATTATATTCTCGGCTCCTGGTTCTTATCCGCCTCTGCCTCGTTCCCTCCTCTCGATGTCCCTCATCCCCCTGCACCAATTCCATTCGCCTTTTCGTATCCCAGCTCCTATTGTCCTGCGTATCACCAGCTCATCCTCCGATCCATCCTTTGCTTCCTCGCCTATCCCAGCTCCTTGTCCTCGTGGTCCCGCTCTCCTTGTCCTCGTATCGCCAGCTCCCTTGTCCTCGTATCTCCACAGCTCGCGGTTGTCCTCGTTAGTCCCATGCTCCCTGTGCCTCTATCCTAAAACAGGCTCCTTGTCCTCGTTATCCCAGCTCCTTGTCCTCGTATCCCCTTTCCCCAAGAGAGTCAAAAATACATGTATCACTTGTAAGCACAGATAACGGTATTTCTTCAGTGATAAACAACTGAGGAAAGTTTGCAAGTGACTTTCCTCCCCAAGATTCACTGCCCACTGTGGGGGGGGGGGGGCGGGAGTGAGGTTGGGTCACTTATTTATGGTAAGGACCTTCAATGCCTTATTTAATCTGTGACGTATGTTCCCCCCTTCTGCTTCTTATGCACACAGTGCTGCAGGCCGCGTTGTGACGAGTGTGGTCTGCTCGGCGTGAGACATGTTGCAAGGTCCGTGGAGTATTGCATTGCATGTGCATTGCCTGAATGTCAGTTGCTCCCATGCCTTGTTGACAGCCTTCCTGACATAATATTCACTGTCGACTTCTGTATTAAGTTCAAGATAGTAAAAATCGTTTTTTTGGTTTTGTTCGTGTCACTTATAATATTACCATAAACGGAAATCATATATATTATATATATATATCTATATTATCTATATATATATATGCAACAGCCTGAATGGTCCCCAGGATCTGATATACAACCTGAACAGTCTTCTGACTTTTTTTGATACAACTGATGGTCTTTTCTGGGGTGTGAGTTTTTCAGTGATATATGTGTTCATATATATATACTATGTAATATATAAATAAACTCCACACCCTAGAAGTGGCTCGAACCCAGACAGCCAGGAGCACATGCAAACTGGGTGTACATGGTACCTTAACCACTTGACCAACCGAGACGTACAAAGACGTTGGTTAGCCGAGATTATATTTATCTCCCAACCATCCCTTGACTGCCCGGCATTTCCCCTTGGTGTAAGCTTTTGTTGTCCATAGCTTATTTCATCGAATCACCTCACTTTGTGGTCCACGTGAGCAACACAAATGCGACAGGCTTGAATGGTCCCCAAGCCAATATTGCAACTGAAAATCCACACACCCAGAAGTGTCTCGAACCAGACAGCTAGGAGCACTATGCAACTGGTGTACATGGTACCTTAATCCACTTTTGTCTTTTGTTGCAGGTCATGGTTGGTCAGTGGTAAGGTATCATGTACGCCAGTTGCTTTAGTGCTCCTGGCTGTCTGGGTTCGAGTCAGTTCTGGGGTGTGGGATTTTCAGTTGCATATTGGCTTGGGAACATTCAAGCTTGTTCATATATATATATATATATATATATATATAATATATATATATATATAATTATATATATATAATATACACATTATATGCATATTTATATATTTATATATAGGGGTACCACGTCTGGTGCAAGTGAAGGGACCCATAGCCTCGGAGAAGAAAATAGAGTATCAGGAAGACCTTGTGATCCTCACTGAACACTTTGATATTTTCTTTCCCCACCACACTTATTTCTTTTAGTGTGTTGTATATATATCTAACTTTATTTTAAAATTTCATTACACAAAAGGGTTACAACTTTGGTTACATGCAGGGTACAAGACTACTTGTCACAAGTTGTACAGCTCCTCCAGCTCCTCAGATGGTGGCAGAATTCATGGCCGGATGCAGTGAGGCATTTCTCCTCTGGATCGCCACCTAAGCGCTAAAGAGAAAACTGGCGACTCTATGGTCTCTAGTTGTTTCGATTAGCTTGGCCCCAGTTCCTTCAAAAAACTTGCAGCACTTTTACCCCAGGCACCAAGTGTCTCTGAGGGACATGTGGACAAAACTGTAGTGATTCAAGGTCTCCGTATTTATGGACTTGGCTGCTTCCCGGTGATTGGCGCATCCTCCTGTCTTGAGTAGCACTGAAGTCAACATAGGTGTTGGCTAAGGTTGAAACGCAAGTGTAGTCCCACACCAACTGTCTACATTCTTCCGGGGTTCACCGTGATTCCGTCTGGGCACCGACAGGCTCATCAGAGTTGCGGGGCATTAGGTAACGGGGCTCTCTCTCTGCTGGACAACCGGCCGTGGTAAGGCTTCTCTAATAATTCATTACCTCCCGTGTCTTGCATGCCATCCTCCTGCCTTTGGCAGAGAATAGGCCATGCCGTCCTTACCTGTCGCCTCTGCCTCACGCAAATACACCATATATATATATATATGTCGTACCTAGTAGCCAGAACGTCACTTCTCGGCTACTATCGCAGCCCGATGTGACTGAATAAGCCAAGGTGTTCATGGAATTATGTTTTTTCGACACCTAACCTAACCTACACCAACCTAACTAACCTAACTTTTTTGCGGCTACCTATACCAACCTAACCTATAATAGATAGGGTTAGGTTAGGTTATTTGGTTAGGGTTATCGGTTCGGTCATATACTCACATTTATTTTAACTACCAAATATAAAAAAAAAATGACCTCATACATAATGAAAGGGTAGCTCTATCATTTCGAAGAACAAATTGAGAAGGTTGAATAGACATATAATAATTCAGGAGAACTTGGCCTATTAGGCAATCGGGCGTTGTGTAGTAGGCTGAGAAGTGACACGTTCTGGCTAATAGTGTACGACATATATAATAGATATCATATATATATTATAATATACTATATAATCTATCATATATATATATGATCGATACGAACCACTAGATTTCTCCATCTAGATTTATTGGAGAAAGAGGAAGAAGCTCGAGGATGAAACTATGGATTTAAGTCGTTTAAAATGTTTGTGAATTTGAGGTGCTAAGAACCTTGCGGACACCTTTGGTTGACTACTCTGATCAATTTAGCTGCTTTCCTAATAGTTTCAGTCGTTTATTAACCGAACATGTCTCTGCGGTTCCAATCTTAGCAGGTAGGATATGGTTTGGGCATGTTCCTTCTCCTCGTGCTCTTCTGTTCCACCATGCAGTAAATACTGTATGGGTACATGGCAACTGTTTAGCTGTTGAGTTGAGCCTCACCCGATATAAGGGCGGACCTTCAAAGGTCAAGGCTACCACTACAAGTCATGAATAAATATGAAAAATATATAATTTTAGTTCCAAATAAATTTATGCCCATATGGACATGATTTATTTAAATTATTGCCCATAGACATGATCATCCGTGAACATATTATTA
>WNGS01042707.1:2322538-2337947 GCA_020271785.1 Procambarus virginalis
GCCCCCTTTTAAAAAAAAAACTTGTAGCTAGAGATAAGCCTTACTTGTAGCTCAGAGGATAAGCTACTTGTTAGCTCAGAGATAGGCCTACTTGTAGCTCAGGAGATGGACCACTTGTAGCTCAGAGATATGCCATTGTAGCTCAGGAGATAGGCCTACTGTAGTATCTCAGAGATAGGCCTACTTGTTAGCTCGAGATAGGCCTACTGTAGCTCAGCCTCAGAGATAAGGCCTACTTAGCTCAGAGATAAGCCTACTTGTAGCTCAGAGATAGGCCTACTTTAGCAGAGATATAGGATACTTTTAGCTCGAGAAGGCCTACTTGTAGCTAAGAGAAGGCCTACTTGTGAGCTCAGAGATAGGCCTACTTGTAGCTCAGAGATAGGCTACTTGTAGTCTCAGAGATAGGCTACTTATAGCTCAGAGATAGGCCTACTTGTAGCTCAGAGATAGGCCTAACTTGTAGCTCGAGATAGACACTTGAGTCGAGAGGGGGCCTATTGTACCTTGGATAGGCCTCTGTAGTCAGAGATAGCTACTTGTAGTCTGCATTCGATAGGCCTACTGTAGCTCAGAGATAGACCATTGTAGCTCAGAGATATGCCACTTGTAGCTCAGAGATAGCCTGCCATACTTATAGCCAGAGATAACATTGACTCTCGTTATTTACCATTAAGGATTGTTGACCTACAAACGCTTAATTATCCAAAGATGTGTCGATTGTGTCGCAATAATCGGTAGCAACGATTAACAATAAGGTCGTCGGCTCCTCTTATATCTTGTCTATCTTGTTTTCCTATTCTTTATATTTTCGTTCACCAATTTTGTCTTTGGTTATTCTTGTTCTGGGATCCGGTGGCATGGTGGACGTGCTGGTGGTCCCTGGCCCCGTGGGTGGTCGCTGGCTGGTGGCGCTGGCCCTGGGTGGTAGCTGGCCTGGTGCTGGCCTGGTGGGCCGCTGGCCTGGTGGACGATCCGCGGTCCGAGGGCCTGGTGGTCCGCTGGCGCTGGGTTGGGTCCGCTGGCCGGTGGACCGGTGGCCTGGTGGTCTTACTTTTCGTTTAATAAGTGTGTGTGTGTATCTTCTGCTACCACCACGTGTCATCTCCCAGGATAACATCGTCCTTTCCTTCCCCGAGCCTCCCGTTTTATCCCGACTCGGGGGCGACAATGAGGCAAAAAGCTGTGTTTACCATCACCTGGTGTATGTATTGTGGTATAAAACACTCTGTTAATAAGCCGTGAGTGGCCCCGAGCACCACCCCTCCTACACGCTGGGGCCCCCGTCTCACCCACAAGGGGGCCCCCGTGAACCCAGCTAATTAACCGGACAAGGTTCCGTCTCACAGTTTCTCTTGGAGTAAATTGTGGAAGCCTTTGGGGGAAGATGATAAAGAGCTTGAATGATTAAGAAGGGAGAATTAAAGAGGGGAAATCTCGGAGTATGACTGTTGTTTTTTTATTTTTATTGATTAATAAATTGTATAATTTAGCGCTATCAAGCGGCAAATAGAGAGGGAATATGATGTGACTGGAGATCAAGGATGGAGAGATTGGTTACATTTTCATGAATTTAAGGAGAGGATGGAGCACGAGTGGAGTAGAGGAGAAGACGAGTAGAGAGAGGAGAGAGGAGAGAGAGGGAGAGAGGAGAGAAGAGAGGGAGAGAGAGAGAGGAGAGGAGAGAGCGAGAGAGAGAGAGAGAGAGAGAGAGAGAATATGATCGGATGGATAATGAAAGGAAACATGCTTTTAAAACTTACCAAGAAAGGAAAGTTCGATAAAGTATAAGTAACCACGACGATAAAGAGTCCTGAGAATCTCCTTTAAACAAAAAACAAAAAATGGACAATACTTAGAATCAAAGGTACGATAAAATCTTGAAATTCTAAGAGTCGAAACTCATAGACACAGTTCGCAAAGGCTTCACACACACTCTCAAACTACTCTGACCTCCTTACAGGTACAACGGTCAACATCCAGGAACTTTAAGTTCCATCTATTTTCGCTTCTGTTGTAGCGACTTCAAAGTTTATAATGATGGGCGGGGTGGGGGGAGGTAATGGGGAGCTAGGGGTCGGGGATGGATTTGGGGGAGGATGGACGTAGAATGACTTAAAATTAAGTTCATGATAGTATCAAGATTATTGGAGCTGGATATAGATTAGAGAGAGGTTGTTTTCGGTTTTTGTTTTTTCAGGTGTCGTGGTTCGTCTATAGCTGTTAGGTTGATTTGCATGATTTATTGTGATGTCACAATGTTTCGATGATGATTGATGATCACAGTTATGATAATTGATAGTCACAGTTGGCTGATTGATAGGCATTGATAGTCACGTTATAAACGATACGTCTTGAGAGAAAGCGTGTTGACATACAATCATTGCATTGGCTTATGCTGATTACAGCATGTGTGATGATGATGATGATCTGTGAATGATGATGCTGAGTCATATATACGAGTCAAAGTCTCGTGTCATTTATGAAAAACTGACCATTCACGCGAAAAGTATCAAATTACCTTATCTGCAGTATAATAATAATAATTAATAATTAAAATAATTAATGAAGAAGCATTTGCGAATTGATGAATTGATTTATTTTTAAGGGGGTTAGGAATGATGAAAATCTCTCGCTCCATTGACATGGAGAAAGATGGGAAGCTTAATGGGTGAAAGCTTTACAATCAACAGGTTCGCACTCAGCTATCCAGTCTTCATATCCCAGCTCCTATCCTGTCCTCATACCCCAGCTTCTATCTTTCCCTCATGTCACTTCCATATGGTATAATTATTGTCATACTGGTTTACTGCTTTCTCTTCATATTTTCCTTTCCTACCCGTATTTACCCGTAGTCATTTTGAGTGTTTACTCTACCCAAGCCCGGCATGAGGCTAGGTTTGTCTTGGTAGGAGAGACTGTTGCTTGTACCAATAAGAGACACATTAACTCATCAGCGGAAAAGGGGGAAACACAAGCTATTATGAATTGTCTCTCCTGGGGAAGCTGGAAGCGCCTTATCCACAAATTATCTGATAATTACGGCAGCAACCGACAAGAAATTAAATTAGGTATTAGAGGGATCTGCTTAAATTAATAATTTAAATTGACAGTATCATATACACGAGATTATGTCACAATGGCGTGGTTGGGGATTAGCATCCATTCTTCACATGTAAGATGAAAGTGACGACGTTTCAGTCCCTCCTGGACCCTTATGTGACTACGTTTCAGTCCCTCCTGGACCCATATGTGACGACGTTTCTGTCCCTCCTGGACCCATATGTGACGACGTTTCTGTCCCTCCTGGACCCATATGTGACGACGTTTCCGTCCGTCCTGGACCCATATGTGACGACGTTTCGGTCTGTCCTGGACCCCTTATGTGACGACGTTTCGGTCCGTCCTGGACCAATATGTGACGACGTTTGGGTCCACCCTGGACCCCTTATGTGACGACGTTTCGGTCCGTCCTGGACCAATATGTGATGACGTTTCGGTCCGTCTTGGACCCTTATGTGACGATGTTTCGGTCCGTCCTGGACCCTTATGTGACGATGTTTCGGTCCGTCCTGGACCCTTACGTGACGACGTTTCGGTCCGTCCTGGAAGAGTTATTATATCAAGTCGAGTTGCTGTTACCACATACAGTGTGGGTGGAAAAAATACCCGTGGTTGATTCCAGGGATCAGTGTCCCTGTGGCCCGGTCTCTGACCAGTCCTCTTTGCAAATCGATCTGTGAATTATACCTTTAAATGAAAAGTTATGAAAGAAAAAAACTAATTCACGAGGCACAGAAATTACCTGTAACATTTAAATAGAAAATTAGTGCATGAAAAGATTTTTTTTTATCTCGCTCAACCTTGTTAATAACCAGTGCCGACCGAATGCCTATTATTGTGAGCTGCTTCAAGATTATTTTATGCTGATGCGAATATATTTTTTTTTCATTCCTGAGGTTCTTTTTATAGTTCATACTAAAGACCTTTTTGTTAGTTTACATTTTCTTTTAGTAACTGAAGTTCAGCGTAAACTCAGTTGTGAATAACATTTAAGGGATGTTCTAGAGCTCACCAAGGGCCTCTAAGAACGATCTTTTGATGTTGTGATGCTTTTCGCAGAAGTGCGCGTACTCACCTAATTGTGCTTGCGAGGGTTGAGCTTTGGCTCTTTGGTCCCGCCTCTCAACTGTCAATCAACTGGTGTACAGGTTCCTGAGCCTACTGGGCTCTATCATATCTACATTTGAAACTGTGTATGGAGTCAGCCTCCACCACATCACTGCCTAATGCATTCCACCTGTTAACTACTCTGACACTGAAAAAGTTCCCTCTTACGTCCCTGTGGCTCATGTGGGAACTCGGTTTCCACCTGTGTCCCCTTGTTCGCGTCCCGCCAGTGTTAAATAGTTTATCCTTGTTTACCCGGTCGATTCCCCTGAGGATTTTGTAGGTTGTGATCATGTCCCCCCTTACTCTTCTGTCTTCCAGTGTCGTAAGGTGCATTTCCCGCAGCCTTTCCTCATACTCATGCCTCTTAGTTCTGGGACTAGTCTAGTAGCATACCTTTGCACTTTTTCCAGCTTCGTCTTGTGCTTGACAAGGTACGGGCTCCATGCTGGGGCCGCATACTCCAGGATTGGTCTTACATATGTGGTGTACAAGATTCTGAATGATTCCTTACACAGGTTCCTGAACGCCGTTCTGATGTTAGCCAGCCTCGCATATGCCGCAGACGTTATTCTTTTTATGTGGGCTTCAGGAGACAGGTTTGGTGTGATATCAACTCCTAATGTTTCTCTCTGTCTGTTTCATTAAGTACTTCATCTCCTATTCTGTATCCTGTGTCTGGCCTCCTGTTTCCACTGCCTAGTTTCATTACTTTGCATTTACTCGGGTTGAACTTCAACAGCCATTTGCTGGACCATTCACTCAGTCCGTCTAGGTCATCTTGTAGCCTCCTACTATCATCCTCTGTTTCAATCCTCCTCATAATTTTTGCATCGTCGGCAAACATTGAGAGAAACGAATCTATACCCTCTGGAGATCATTTACATATACCAGAAACAGTATAGGTCCAAGGACTGACCCCTGCGGGACTCCACTTGTAACGTCTCGCCAGTCTGAGACCTCACCCCTCACACAGACTCGTTGTCTCCTGTTGCTTAGGTACTCCTTTATCCAATGGAGTACCTTCCCTTTCACTCCAGCCTGCATCTCCAGCTTTCTCACCAGCCTCTTGTGTGGCACTGTATCAAAGGCTTTCTGACAATCCAAAAATATGCAGTCTGCCCACCCTTCTCTTTCTTGCCTTATTGGCCTTATTGCCTTGCGTGTGTGGTGTGTGTGTTGCTTGAGTGCGTGCGTGCGTGCGTGCTTGAGTGTATGTTACAAACAAGTGACCATAATGACATGCAACATGTGAATAAGACATTATACAAAAATCAATTCTAAAACATGATTCATAAATATTTGTACACGCGCAGTTGAGTTTGTTGGTGGAATTTGGTGTAAACTAACACGCAAACAAGAGGCTGTATAGCCTACAACAAACAGATGTGTGCCTGCAAACAGAACTAATCATCCCAAAGCCTATCTGGGTCTGGACCAGATCAACAATCTACCGGGATGCAACGGCAAATACAATCGTGTTCCGATATGCAACGAGGAATGTTTTTCAGCCGTGAACCGTACGCTTGTGTGTGTGTTCTTAATTCCGTCCGTAAACAATTCGAACAGACTGAAATGATTTATTAAGGCTCTTGCATCCAGTTTGTTTGTTTGTCTCATTGTTGTTTAAGTTTCATTGGAATATTGCTTTGATACGAAGGATTTATTTTTTTGGTAAATAATTATAAGTAAATAGTCATTAGTTGTAAGGGGTCACATCACCACCAGCCTGGGGTCACATCACCACCAGCCTGTGGGTCACATCACCACCAGCCTGGGGTCACATCACCACCAGCCTGGGGTCACATCACCACCAGCCTGTGGGTCACATCACCACCAGCCTGGGGGTCACATCACCACCAGCCTGGGGTCACATCACCACCAGCCTGGGGTCACATCACCACCAGCCTGGGGTCACATCACCAGCCTGGGGTCACATCACCAGCCAGGGGTCACATCACCAGCCTGGGGTCACCAGCCAGGGTCACATCACCAGCCGGGGTCACATCACCACCAGCACATGGGGTCACATCACCACCCTGGGGCACACCACCAGCCTGGGGTCACATCACCACCCTGGGGTCACACCACCACCTGGGTCACCACCCTGGGTCACATCACCAGCCTGGGGTCCACCACCAGCCTGGGGTCACATCACCAGCCAGGGGTCACATCACCAGCCAGGGGTCACATCACCACCAGGGGTCACATCACCAGCCAGGGTCACATCACCACCCTGGGGTCACACCACCAGCCTGGGGTCACATCACCCTGGGGTCACATCACCAGCCTGGGTCATTACTACCAGTGACATAAGGAACAAGCAAAATATCAGTAAACGAAGCAGGAAAAAAATCTCGCTGAAGAGGTGATAGCTTCTAAAAACCTGAGAATTACCAGATATTTCTGACCATTAACTCCTTTAGTATAACAATACAGTGTTGCCAAACTGTGTATATAGTTCTATACAACCCGGTTTTCATAATTAAACATTTAAATGTATATGATTAGGTGTTCTCACTCAATACTGTGACATAGTGAAATGTGTGATGTTCAGCTTAGAGTAGCGTGTAGGGGTCTGATTGTCACGCTTAGAGTAGCGTGTAGGGGTCTGATTGTCACGCTTAGAGTAGCGTGTAGGGGTCTGATTGTCACGCTTAGAGTAGCGTATAGGGGTCTGATTGTCACGCTTAGAGTAGCGTGTAGGGTCTGATTGTCACGCTTAGAGTAGCGTGTAGGGGTCTGATTGTCACGCTTAGAGTAGCGTGTAGGGTCTAGAACATGATTGTTTTATAATTGTTATTACTGATGCAGAACAATCACGGTTTCTGAGCGCCAATATTAACACACACCATCTCGTGGGTCAAAGAATTAAAACTCACGAAGAGTTCTGATTCACAAACACCGTTCTGAGTTCACCTGAACGCCCTGTAATATGAACGCGCGCATGTCATTTCAGTGGGTCAGTTTTGTGAACGCAAGAGAAAGGACTTTTGACTGCTATAGATCACTCGGGGAATGTTCTTGTTTACACTCAGAGATTTTCTCTGTGCCTCGCGAAACCGATAAAGTGTTTTTGTTTACTTGAGGGAAGTTGCATCTGTGTGTCTATGTGTTTGTTAACAAGAAGAAGGACTTGAATATATTTTGAGTTTGAAATGAAACGAGGCGCTAAGGTGTAACGAGGTGCCTTACTCTAAACACTATGCTGACGCAAGAATGAAGAAACTCATCAGAAATGGAGAAACTCATCAGAAAGTGGAGAAACTCATCAGGAAGTGAAGAAACTCATCAGGAATGAAGAAACTCATCAGAAAGTGGAGAAACTCATCAGAAAGTGGAGAAACTCATCAGGCAGTGGAGAAACTCATCAGAAAGTGGAGAAACTCATCAGGAAGTGGAGAACTCATCAGGGAATGAAGAAACTCATCAGGGAATGAAGAACTCATCAGGGAATGAAGAAACTCATCAGGGAATGAAGAAACTCATCAGGGAATGAAACTCATCAGGGAATGAAGAAACTCATCAGGGATGAAGAAACTCATCAGGGAATGAAGAAACTCATCAGGGAATGAAGAACTCATCAGGAAGTGGAGAACTCATCAGGAAGTGGAGAAACTCATCAGGGATGAAGAAACTCATCAGGGATGAAGAAACTCATCAGAAGTGGAGAAACTCATCAGGGAATGAAGAACTCATCGGAAGTGGAGAATCTCGTCAGGAAGTGAAGAAACTCATCAGAAATTGGAGAAACTCATCAGAAATTGGAGAAACTCATCAGAAATTGGAGAAACTCATCAGAAAGTGGAGAAACTCATCAGAAAGTGAGAAACTCATCAGAAGTGGAGAAACGCTCAAAAGGGAGAAACTCATCAGAAAGTGGAGAAACTCATCAGAAAGTGGAGATCCTCATCAAAAGTGGAGAACTCATCAAGGAATGAAGAAACTCATCAGAAAGTGGGAAACTCATCAGAAAGTGGAGAAACTCAACTCAGGAAGTGGAGAAACTCATCAGGAAGTAAGAAACTCATCAAAAAGTGAAGAAACTCTCAGAAGTGGAGAAACTCATCAGGAACTGAAAAACTCATCAAGGAATGAGAAACTCATCAGGAAGTGGAAATCTCGTCAGGAAGTGAAGAAACTCATCAGAAAGTGAGAAAACTCATCAGAAAGTGAAAAACTCATCAGAACTGAAGAAACTCATCAGAAAGTGGAGAAACTCATCAGAAAGTGAAGAAACTCATCAGAAAGTGGAGAAACTCATCAGAAAGTGGAGAAACTCATCAGAAAGTTGAGAAACTCATCAGAAAGTTGAGAAACTCATCAGAAAGTGGAGATCCTCATCAGAAAGTGGAGAAACTCATCAGAAAGTGGAGAAACTCATTAGAAAGTGGAGAAACTCATTAGAAAGTGGAGAAACTCATCAGAAAGTGGAGATCCTCATCAGAAAGTGGAGAAACTCATCAGAAAGTGGAGAAACTCATCAGAAAGTTGAGAAACTCATCAGAAAGTGGAGAAACTCGTCAGAAAGTGAAGAAACGCCAACGTTTCGGTCCGTCCAATCAAATCGTGTGACCAGTATGTTACAGCCAGTATGACTAGCCCTTAGAAGGAAGTATGAGGAGGAGCTGGAATACTTATACTTGATGAAGGAGGGGTGCCCAATCGCTTCAACCATCTGGGATCGAACACCGATCCGGTAAATACAAGTACCGAGCAATGCAAGGGATGGGAATACTTACTGTAAGATACAGTATACGCAATCAAAAGCTAAAAGGCCAAGGTAGAAGTGACTGTAGAATTAAGCAGCTTTTGGGATTCATTAAACATCCTATATTTATGAGCCACATTTCCGACGTCAAAGGATCAGTTGATATAAAAATCTTTCACATAAAAATGCACGATAATTTTTTTAGCTGTAAAAGCCAAGCAAGATCTCAAGCCCTGCAATTATTACCCCATTAAACCTGCAAGTATTTTACCCCATTACGCATTAAACTTATAATATTTTTCCATACTACCCTTTAAATTGGTAATATTAAACATATTACCAATTTAACAAACTTATATTATTTACCTCACTAACCATTCTATTGTAATATTTACCCCCATTAAACTTGTATTAATTATCCCATTGCAAATTAAACTTGCAATATTTACAAGATCAAAGGGTTCAAACCACGAGGAGAGTGGTGTTATTAGTGGTAAGTGAAGCCTTGCACCCTGCTTCACGGGTTCGAGATTAGTTCAGTTGAAGTTAAAAAAAAAACAGAAAACGACTAAATGAGCGATTATTGCCAGGACTCAAAGATTAATTGCCTCTCCAGAGTGTCAGGAAATGAAAAATGAACGCTTGACTTTAAGATGCATGAATATGAGACCGGAGTGGATGTATATAATATTCATTGAGCTGGTGAATAGTATTGAATAACGATGTTTCAAGCTGAGGTATTCGCTGTGGAAAAAACTGCTGTGATTGATATAAGAGGAGACTACCAGGGACTTGTACTGAACTAAATTAAAAAATTACTGTATGCAAATTAATTCAACTAAAATCTCTAGCTAGGGTCGTAAATCCTAGCTCCTCTTTTCCTAATGACAGATAATGGGCTGTAAGGGGCAGGTGGGGTGAGTGAATTAGTTGATAGGTTGATTGCAGTTCCACGTCCACCTGCCAACAGGTATCTCACATCAGCTTGTATTTTATACAAGGATAAGATTTTATAAATTCAGTTATATAACTGAACACTGGCTCTGTTTAAATCAGAGATTTAAACATACACAGTCTAGCCTAGCACCTTAGCAATTAACAGCCAATACATTTATACTATAAACAATACAACACTGTAAATTGTAATAGTATGATAAATGACCTAAAGTATGGTCTGAGTACTGTTACTGAGTACTAAAATTATTCAATTAAATGAACTTTATGATTACTTAAAAATTAACTAAGCAAGCAATTGTTAACTTAATTTACATATTCAAGTATTTGCAATGTATATGATCAATGTATATGATTAAATACAGTCAGCTTGTTGAATCTCTTCCTACACTCTGGACACTCATGAATATTTGGTTTACTTATTGTGACAATCTTCTCTGACACTGGACACTCATGAGGTTCAGAGCTTGGATAAGATTCTGCTGTACCACAATATTAATAATAAACTCACAGAAATATGAGGCGTTGCCTCGCCTTTTTACCGACTATCAGTCTTATAGAATATTAATGTTATACTAGCTTTAATTGGCCAACTAATACGCTACAGTAATAACATTCAATAAACTTAGCTGAAGCCGGGTGCCTGTCTGACAAGTGTGCCAGACTGAAGAACTCTCTTGGCGAGTTTAGGCACGATATTTTAGATTACAGCGTTGCTGTTTTGACGTACGATTAGCGTTGCTGTTTGACGTACGAGTAGCGTTGCTACGGATATGGACTGCGTTGCAGAAGATAACAATGAAGATTAGGGATGAGATTAGGGATGAAGGTGGAGACCGCGTCACTAAATGCTCCACTTCACTCTTATTTTACATAAATGTTCTAGGATTTTCCTTGTTGATATATTGTCCAGGTACTCCCCAGTTCTAGAGAGTGTTCACTGGTGATAATGATATTAGATAAGGTGTCCTTGAGCTGAAAATGTTCGCTAAGGGACCGTCACGTGTACACTGTGTGTAAACATACGCGTGCTGCCCCCGGGCAGTGGTGGGCGCTTCTCTCCCGAGATGCCTCCCCCATCCCCCTTGAAAAAGGGGGTTACTTACAATGAATATCGATTGATTATTTTTACAGTCTAGACTTATGATTGAGATAAGATGTGATTATAATAAAATATATATAGGATTTAAAGATTATAAGTAGTACTTGATAATACCACTGACTCTTAATAAGGATTCGATTTTATCTCTACCGGATACTACGTCATGTTCCAATAAATTTTTAATTAACAAATCCTTCTAGAAGCTTCTGGATCCTTGAAAGAACATGCACTAAGTCACGTAGGCATCTATAGGGCCCTATGGCGTACGTGATCATAGTGGCATTGTCTAGGATCAAGCTATATAATGAATCTATTGTGATTCTGATATGATTCTGATATGATATAGATTTGATATAGATATGATATAGATATGATTTGATATGATATTGATATGATATAGAAATAATACATTTCTTAGATGATTATTAGATATGGTGGGTAAAAATTTCCCACATCTTCCAGAGGGAGAGAACTGGCACAGAGTCCTATTCTAAGGACAGTAGTAACCATATGTATTTATTTACTCTCCATCGGATTGATAATACAAGTGCAAATTTTGCTTGCACTTTTGTGCGGCTGTCCGTTGTGGACGATTGTGCCTGTTAGGAGTCTGTGGGTCATGTGTAGTTAGAATGTCTTGAGGTCTCTCAGGATCTAACTGCAGCTGGCTCACTGATTCCATGTGGATGAGTTTGTCCAATGTCTTCAGGGAAGTTGTTCCTTTAGACAGGATCTTGACTATTCTCAAAATCCCCTGGCTATCTGGATGGACTGAGACAACTTTACCTAATGGCCAGTCAGCCCTAGGGCCATCACTGTCTACCAAGACAATATCGCCAGGTTGGAGATTAGATATATTATGTGGGACATTGGCCCCATAGTGATGTTCTCGTAGAGATGTAAGATATTCTTTTGTCCAAACATCATTCCATTTTTGGATTATGTTGGACAGATGCTTATACCCTGAACCAACTCGCTCTGACTCACATATGAGGGATCTCTGATCTCATCATCCACTAGAGATGGTACTGGAGTCAGAAGTCTTCCATACATTAGGTGTGCAGGACTTAATGGCTCATGCTGAGTAGGATCATCAGACAAGTAAGTCAACGGCCGGTTATTTACCCTTGATTATCTCCGTGATTACTGTCTGGAGTTCTTGAAGATTGATTTTCTGACGGTGTAGAGATTTTCTCAAGGATCTTTTGACAGTTCCTATTAACCGTTCATAAAATCCTCCGTGCCATGGGGCTCTTGGAGGGATAAATTTCCATCTGCAATGACGCTGTTCCAGTGTGGAAGTAACTGCAGGATGGGAACAGATTTCCCGTAGACATGCTTCTCCAGCTACCAAGTTTGCTCCGTTGTCTGAAATCATCAGTTTGGGGCATGATCGGCGTGCTGCGAATCTGCGGAAAGCTTGAATAAATGATTGAGCAGTCATATCGGGTGTTACCTCTAAATGTACTGCCCTGGTGGTAGCACAGGTGAACAGACAGATGTATGCCTTGATAGGTTGCTTATCTGGAGTCCCTGTTAGATATATTGCTCCTGTATAATCTACTCCGGTCGTTTCGAAAGGATGTAGATGGACCACACGTTCCTTTGGTAGAGGTGGTGGGCCCGGATAAGAGCAAGTTTTTGCATCGTACCTTCGGCATATCATGCAATTTTTCAAGATTGATTTGACTGACTGTCTTCCCTGAGGAATCCAATACTGTTGTCTGATTTGTGTGAGTGTGTCTAACACTCCTCCATGTTTGATGATTTGTTGATGTGTATGTAACACAATCAACCTGGTGATCCAATGATTTTTTGGTAAAAGCCATGGATGCACGGTATCTAGATTAACATCTGCGTGTTTAAGTCTCCCTCCACAACGCAGAATGTTGTGATTTTCTTGGTCTATCCACAGACCGAGATTATGTTTTAACTTATGCGGAAGATTTTCATAGTTATTCCCATAAGTTTCTGTCTGGGCTTGTCTTACCCAATAGATAAGTGCATCAGGAAAAGTGTATTTTATACCTTTTTCCTGAGTATTGAAACACGTTCTGTGGTTACATTTATAAAATACATTAGAATGCCTACTGGTTTTTCCTGTAATAGGGTTTGATATAGTATATTATGGATAATTCGTAATGAAATGCGCATAACAGTGAATAAAAATTCGTTTTTAAAGAATATTATGTAATGAGCAGCACTGAAAATCAGTTGATTAGAGATAATGTTAGATAATACACTTAAATATGTATGTATATACCACAAGTGGGGTAGATAATAGTATATATGATTAATATGCAGTTGTCTTGACACTGATAGATTAAGTACTGTGGTTTCTAACACAGAACAGTATTAATATATGAACGCTTACTTGTTAATGGATATGGTGGCTTAAGCCACTGCAAACAATTTGTTTACTTAGATATATAGCTTTGATAAATATTGGCTGATAGTTAGGTTAGGCTAGAATATGTAAAAATTATTCCAATGCAAAATTAAGAAGTTTCTTATGTATTTGCTGAATAATATAGTCTAGTTTATAGTCTATCTAGGTTTAAAGAACCAATAATTATCAGTTTCTAGACTATCTAGGTACGAAGGACCAAAAATATCTAGTTCTAGACTATCCGGTTCGAAGGACCAAAAATGTGGGAAAAACCTGCTGTGATTGTTATAAGAGGAGACTACCAGAGACTTGTACTGAACTAGATTAAAAAATTACTGTATGCAAATAATTAACTAAAATCTCTAGCTAGGGTTGTAATTCCTAGCTCCTCTTTTCCTAATGACAGATAATGGGCTGTAAGGGGCAGGTGGGGGTGAGTGAATTAGTTGACAGGTTGATTGCAGTTCCACGTCCCACCTGCCAACAGGTATCTCACCTCAGCTTGTATTTTATACAAGGATAGATTATATAAATTCAGTATATAACTGAACACTGGCTCTGTTTAAATCAGCGATTTAAACATACACAGTCTAGCCTAGCAACTTAGCAAGTAACAGCCAATACACTTATACTATAAACAGTACAACAATGTAAATTGTAATAGTATGATAAATGACCTAATTATGGTCTGAGTACTGTTACGAGTACTAAACTTATATTCTATAAAATGAACTTATATGATACTTAAAAAATAACTAAGCAAGCCATTGTTAACTTAATTTATATATATTCAAGTATAGGCAATGTATATGATCAATGTATATGATTAAATACAGTCAGCTTGTTGAATCTCTACCTACACTCTGGACACTCATGATTATTAGTTTAATTATTGTGACAATCTTCTCTGACACTGGACACTTATGAGGTTCAGAGCTTGGATAAGACTTTGCTGTACCACAATATTAATTATAAACTCACAGAAATATGAGGCGTTGCCTCGCCTTTTTACCGACTATCAGCCTTATAGAATATTAATGTCACTATAGCTTTAATTGGCCAACTAATACGCTACAGTAATAACCTTCAATAAACTTAGCTGAAGCCGGGTGCCTGTCTGACAAGTATGCCAGACTGAAGAACTCTCTTGGCGAGTTTAGGCACGATATTTTAGATTACAGCGTTGCTGTTGATCTATTAGCGTTGCTACGGGATTGGACTGCGTTGCAGAAGATAACAATGAAGATTAGGGATGAGATTAGGCATGAAGGTGGAGACCGCGTCACTAATTGCTCCACTCTACACTTATAGATATTAATGTTCTAGGATTTTCCTTGTTGATATATTGTCCAGGTAGTCCCCCAGTTCTAGAGAGTGTTCACTGGTGATAAAGATATTAGATAAGGTTTCCTCAGCCAAAAGTGTTCGCTAAGGGACCGTCACGTGTACACTGTTGTGTAAACATACGTGTTGCCCGGGGGCTGTGTGGGCGCTTCTCTCTCGAGATGCCTCCCCCATCCCCCTTGAAAAGGGGGTAGCTTAGAAGGAATATTGATAGAGATTATTTTTACAGTCTAGACTTATGATTGAGATAAGATGTGATTATAATAAATATGATATAGGATTTACAGATTATAAGTAGTACCTGATAATACCACTGATTCTTAATAAGGGTTCGATTTTATCTCTACCGGATACGACCTCATGTTCCAATAAATTTTTAATTAACGATTCCTTCTAGAAGCTTCTGGATCCTTGAAAGAACATGCACTAAGTCACGTAGGCATCTATAGGGCCCTATGGCGTACGTGATCATAGTGGCGTAATCTAGGATCAAGCTATGTTGTGAATCAATTGTGATTCTGATATGATTCTGATATGATATAGATTTGATAGATATGATATAGATATGATTTGATATGATATTGATATGATATAGAAATAATACATTCTTAGATGATTATTTAGATATGGTGGGTAAAAATTTCCCACAGGGAATGTGAGGAGAGGGGTGGGGGAAAGAGGGTATACCCCATTCTAGTATACTATATTGGTAAAGTCGTCGCTGAGTGAGATATGTTTG
>WNGS01042707.1:2343871-2355618 GCA_020271785.1 Procambarus virginalis
TTTTATTTTTTCTTTATTGGTGAGCATTTTAATGCTCAAAATATTAGATGACTGGCATCAATAGATTATTTGCAGGTAAATGTTCTCTTGTGAGGGCATTGACCGGAACACAATGAGTTATGAACCAAGAGAGATATGAGAATACAGAGTACCGTGCTTCAGTGTCATGGACGAGCAGCCTTCGTCCTAAGCAGTGGCCAAATGCTCGTTAAATCCAGCCACCTAAACTTTCTTTATGAATGATGAACACGATCAACAACAAATGGTCGTTCGAACTTTTCTCGAAGTGTGCCCCGCTAACGTCCTCTGTTCGAATCCCAACTCTGTAAATGATTTACCCACTTACTGCAATACAAATACCAATTGCCCAAAAACAAAACACCTAACCTAGACCTAACTATACACAAAAATTGCAATTTATATTAAATTAGTTAATTCTTCAGAAAGTCTAGCTTTCCGTTGCACAGTATATTACAAAATATATGAATACGTCTTGAGTAGCCTATCGCAGCTCGGACGAACATATTTTGATAACAGGTTGAGTGAAGCAGAGCGCTGGGCTCTGATATTGCGTATAGCTTTAAGCTCAAGTTATTTGAAGAAAGCAGGAAGAGTAATGCTTCTTGTCTCGTGGGAAGACAGCCGGGAAGGCTAAGACGGACTCTCACTCTGTCCCCAGGAGGCATGGGCGAGAGGTCATTCTGTTCTGAAAGTTATAGACGGCGGTCATTCTTTTCGGAAAGTTATAGACAGGCGGTCATTCTTTTCGGAAAGTTATAGACAGGCGGTCATTCTGTTCGGAAAGTTATAGACAGGCGGTCATTCTGTTCGGAAAGTTATAGACAGGCGGTCATTCTGTTCGGAAAGTTATAGACAGGCGGTCATTCTGTTCTGAAAGTTATAGACAGGCGGTCATTCTTTTCGGAAAGTTATAGACAGGCGGTCATTCTTTCGGAAAGTTATAGACAGGCGGTCATTCTGTTCGGAAAGTTATAGACAGGCGGTCATTCTGTTCGGAAAGTTATAGACAGGCGGTCATTCTGTTCTGAAAGTTATAGACAGGCGGTCATTCTGTTCGGAAAGTTATACACAGGCGGTCATTCTGTTCGGAAAGTTATAGACAGGCGGTCATTCTGTTCGGAAAGTTATAGACAGGCGGTCATTCTGTTCGGAAAGTTATAGACAGGCGGTCATTCTGTTCGGAAAGTATAGACAGGCGGTCATTCTGTTCGGAAAGTTATAGACAGGCGGTCATTCTGTTCGGAAAGTTATAGACAGGCGGTCATTCTGTTCGGAAAGTTATAGACAGGCGGTCATTCTTTCGGAAAGTTATAGACAGGCGGTCATTCTGTTCGGAAAGTTATAGACAGGCGGTCATTCTGTTCTGAAAGTTATAGACAGGCGGTCATTCTGTTCGGAAAGTTATAGACAGGCGGTCATTCTGTTCGGAAAGTTATAGACAGGCGGTCATTCTGTTCGGAGTTATAGACAGGCGGTCATTCTGTTCGGAAAAGTTATAGACAGGCGGTCATTCTGTTCGGAAAGTTATAGACAGGCGGTCATTCTGTTCGGAAAGTTATAGACAGGCGGTCATTCTGTTCGGAAAGTTATAGACAGGCGGTCATTCTGTTCGGAAAGTTATAGACAGGCGGTCATTCTGTTCGGAAAGTTATAGACAGGCGGTCATTCTGTTCGGGAAGTTATAGACAGGCGGTCATTCTGTTCGGAAAGTTATAGACAGGCGGTCATTCTTTTCGGAGTTATAGACAGGCGGTCATTCTGTTCGGAAAGTTATAGACAGGCGGTCATTCTGTTCTGAAAGTTATAGACAGGCGGTCATTCTGTTCGGAAAGTTATAGACAGGCGGTCATTCTGTTCGGAAAGTTATAGACAGGCGGTCATTCTGTTCGGAAAGTTATAGACAGGCGGTCATTCTGTTCGGAGTTATAGACAGGCGGTCATTCTGTTCGGAAAGTTATAGACAGGCGGTCATTCTGTTCGGAAAGTTATAGACAGGCGGTCATTCTGTTCGGAAAGTTATAGACAGGCGGTCATTCTGTTCGGAAAGTTATAGACAGGCGGTCATTCTGTTCGGAAAGTTATAGACGGGCGGTCATTCTGTTCGGAAAGTTATAGACAGGCGGTCATTCTGTTCGGAAAGTTATAGACAGGCGGTCATTCTGTTCGGAAAGTTATAGACAGGCGGTCATTCTGTTCGGAAAGTTATAGACAGGCGGTCATTCTGTTCGGAAAGTTATAGACAGGCGGTCATTCTGTTCGGAAAGTTATAGACAGGCGGTCATTCTGTTCGGAAAGTTATAGACAGGCGGTCATTCTGTTCGGAAAGTTATAGACAGGCGGTCATTCTGTTCGGAAAGTTATAGACAGGCGGTCATTCTGTTCGGAAAGTTATAGACAGGCGGTCATTCTGTTCGAAAAGTTATAGACAGGCGGTCATTCTGTTCGGAAAGTTATAGACAGGCGGTCATTCTTTTCGGAAAGTTATAGACAGGCGGTCATTCTGTTCGAAAAGTTATAGACAGGCGGTCATTCTGTTCTGAAAGTTATAGACAGGCGGTCATTCTGTTCTGAAAGTTATAGACAGGCGGTCATTCTGTTCGGAAAGTCATGTTCATTCTGTTTAAATCATCGCCCACGCTGTCAACCTTCAGACCAAAGAAAAAATCGGAAACAGTTTCGTGGGAGTTTCATAAGACAAATTACCTCTTCTATTTGTTATGATAGGGCTCGAAACTGTTAACAAATATACCTTTCTGGTCGTAAGGTAATCTAATTTAACTTTCCAATTCTTTTAGATTTTATAAAAATCCCCTTTTGATAGCCGTATTTTTACGCCCAATTAAACCTTAAAGATACCACAGACGCTGTAAAAGCCAAATTCTGAAGCTTGAGGGTATGAAACAGACGGATAAAAAGAGACGGAATGAAGTACACAAACAGAAGCCACAACTATCCTCTGGCAGAGTGACGGGGATCGTGTGTTGGTAGAGATGATTATTACTTATGATTATAGCGCTGGATGGGGGTTGGATTTCTTCCTCATATTCCTCCTCTCCCTATCTCTTTTCATCCCCTATCTCTGTTTCTCTTTTTATTTTCTGTCTCTTTTTATGACTTTATTTCCCTCTGTCACTATTATATACGTCTCTGTTAGTATTGCACTCTCCTTTCTTCTCAGATTTGTATATCGTTCTCTGTCTGACTTAACCCGTGTTATCTGTCTCTCCCTGTCTAGTCTCCTCTATTTCTGTCTCGTTTCTTGTTTTCATTCTACGCACCCCTCTATCTCTGTCTCTCTTCTAGTCTCCTTTCTCCACCTATATCTGTCTCTCTCGCGTGTAATAAACAGAGAAATAGTATTAAGTCAGGCTAAAGAAAAAATATTTACAGCCGGATTGTAATAGCATTTCGGGCCTGCAGGCGGCCAGAACGAATAGCCTAATTGATCAGACAAGGACCATGGCTGCCTTAGGTCTGGCTGCGAAATTATATAGGTAAGGAGAAAGACAATATTGCTCTCAGACGGTTATGATGGCTAGGAGCTGGGATATTACGACTAGGAACTGGGATATGAGGCTAGAAGCTGGGATATGAGGGCTAGGAGCTGGGATATGAGGGCTAGGAGCTGGGATATTAGGGCTAGGAACTGGGATATGAGGGCTAGAAGCTGGGATATTAGGGCTAGGAGCTGAGATATGAGGGAGTGAAAGGAACATCATAGTATGTATTTATAAGGACCATGGCTGCCTTAGGTCTGGCTGCGAAATTATATAGGTAAGGAGAAAGACAATATTGCTCTCAGACGGTTATGATGGCTAGGAGCTGGGATATTACGACTAGGAACTGGGATATGAGGCTAGAAGCTGGGATATGAGGGCTAGGAGCTGGGATATGAGGGCTAGGAGCTGGGATATTAGGGCTAGGAACTGGGATATGAGGGCTAGAAGCTGGGATATTAGGGCTAGGAGCTGAGATATGAGGGAGTGAAAGGAACATCATAGTATGTATTTATGCAGATAGCCAGACAACCACCCAGACACTATTCATCAATACAGACTTATTTGTCTGGTTTATTCGTCAAGCCATCAATCCATCTATCCAGTCAACCAACCATTCACCATCCATTTATCCATCCACCCATCCAAACTACCAGACAAAGACCTGGGAAACAAGAAAACTGGCAAAACCAAGAAGAGCAGCCTCGCCTGAGGGGTACTCCACTCTGCTCTCAAATGTCACCCACAGAGAGGGGAGAAAGGCAAGGGAAGACGACGTCTCAGATGAGGGGAAAAGGGGGAGAGAGGGGAGGATGGGGGGAGAGAAGGGGGGGGGGGTAGCATAGAAAATGATAAATCGTATTAGATTACAGTAGAAAATTGCCTGGGGTGCGTACGTGAAGCCTCATCGACGTACTGATGATATACATCACCATAAATACTGCACACACACTTGTAATCGATACAGCCATATATTTAAACCAATTTTTTACTTGTTCCAATATAGGTAGATGATAAGGTCTCAACCAGGTATTCGTAAGTGTATGAATACGTAAGTACAATGTAGTGTATTAAGTGTATAATAGCGTATTCATAGTGCTTTACATAACGACATTTCCTAAAAAAAAAAATGGACAAATATGGAACAAATAGGGACAAACAAATAAGAAATATTCTTTCCAGAGACAACAACTGGACTTCCAGATTTCCTACAGATCTCAGTTTCTTCGCTGCTGTCAAGTTCCCTTTTTGCCAATCAACCGCGCGTCTGGAATTGAATGTCTAATTAAGGACGATGCCAATTAGGAAGGACCCCGTTCCCCCCTTGGAATGATCCGTTCCATGAATAATGCAAAGTAATTAAGAACAGGTACGATAGTGCAGGAGATGCATGAGGAGTTCTGTGGTGGACTCCTGAAGCGGATTATACAAAAGTGAATGATGTATATATAAAATTATGTACAAAATTTATTTAAGTGTATATAGAGAGTATACAGAGCATATACAAAAGTATATGCAAAAGTGTATACAAAAGTATACATTAAATTGTATACAAGTGTATAAAAAACGCACCGAAAGGTTTATCCTGGTTCGCGCTGTATGTTCAACCCGTCCTCTTAAAAAGAACGTCACTTTTGGCTCGTATGCGCGATATGGCCAAATTTCGACGTAATTTGAAATGAAATCGACTCACAAAAGTGACGTTCTGTTCCGTTTTCTATTTGAGTCGTCCGGCGTACGCGCAGAGGTTATGATAGGACACTTTAAATTAACGTTATTCATAACGTTTTGAAACTTTATGAGAATTTCCTGCCCACCTAACCTACCAGAGGACCCTTAACTTACTGTTGTTGAAAAAAAAAATCCCAAATTTATTTTCATATTTTTTTCATTTTCAAATTACGTCCAAATTCGGCCATACGAGCAAACGGCCAAATGCGACGTTCTTTTTAAGAGGCCAGGTTGGTATGTTCACTGAGAAGGTTGCTAGTCTTGAATTATGGTATACTGGATGGTCACCAAGCGGCCACGTCTGTGGTAGAAAATAATAATAATAAAAAATGTGGTGGCCTTAATAACCTTCCAGAGGTTGACAGGCCTTAATAACCTTCCAGAGGTTGACAGGCCTTAATAACCTTCCAGAGGTTGACAGGCCTTAATAACCTTCCAGAGGTTGACAGGCCTTAATAACTTTCCAGAGGTTGACAGGCCTTAATAACCTTCCAGAGGTTGACAGGCCTTAATAACCTTCCAGAGGTTGACAGGCCTTAATAACCTTCCAGAGGTTGACAGGCCTTAATAACCTTCCAGAGGTTGACAGGCCTTAATAACCTTCCAGAGGCTGACAGGCCTTAATAACCTTCCAGAGGTTGACAGGCCTTAATAACCTTCCAGAGGTTGACAGGCCTTAATAACCTTCCACAGAAGTCAATAGGGCTTAAGCCTACCACCAAAGCAGAAAACACACTCACAAAACAACAGTTGGAATGTTGGTAACAACAGATAACAATTGTTGTTGAAAGCCTTAATTTCCCGAGCCGTTTTCCAGCGGCTACTTGCCACTTAACAGCGTAGCAACCATCACGAAGCTATACAAAGTAACACTACGTAACAAGCGCCTCGTGACTGCAGTTGGATTATATGTCACAGTATAACGTTATATCCCCTCTCCTTACATACCCCCCCCCCTAGTTTAATCATTAACATTACATGTTCAGGTTAATTTTACGCGTGAAACTGCTCTTTAGTTCGCGTGCACCGCGAAAATTACCAACAGGGATACACACAAAAAAACGGTGGATAAAAAGCCTTATCTGTGGACGGTGTTTATAACGCCAAATATTTTCCAGGCCGTTGTAATTAACGGGGCATTTATTTCACGTTTATGGCTAGGACGGTCCAGGACGCCACAGACTCGAAGCATTTTACCAGGTTCATCCCAAGAGTAATTACAGAGCTTTGCCTTCCCCCTTCCCCTTTAGAAGCTCTATAATGGATTGATTCCAAGACGTTTAGCGAGAAGATCAAAACAAGTGTGACTTAAAACATAACATAAGAATATAGGTTACGAGGCTATACGAGGCAGTTCTTGTTTATATCAACCCAAATTCATTCATATATGTCTAACCTTCGCTTGAAACACTCCAGTAATGCCATAACTATTATGTTACCTGGTAATTTGTTCAGTGTCAACCACCCCGTTTCCAAACCAGTATATACCCCAGGGGGCCAGATTCACGAAGCAGTTAGGCAAGTACTCACGAACGTGTACATCTTTCCTTTCTTTGACTCCTTTGGTTACATTTATTAAACAGTTTACAGGCATGAAAACTTCCCAATCAACTGTTGTTATTGTTATAAACAGCCTCCTGGTGCTTCGGAGCTCATTAACTGTTTAATAATTGTAAACAAAGCCGCCAAAGATTAAGCAAAGAAGTTCAGGTTCGTAAGTACTTGCGTAACTGCTTCGTGAATCTGGCCCCCTGGTCTTTCTTGAGTCTAAATTTATCCGATATATGAGAAAATCTTTGGAGTAGGGCGGTGGAATGGAACCTGAATCCTAGGTCACCGCAGACTTGCGCATTAGCCAGGGAACCAAGGCGTTGATTCCGTTGCTCTGCTTTGAAGATATTCTGATAGATATGCTACGTCAGGCTTCCTAGAAATCTTTGTGTGTGTGTGTGTGTGTGTGTGTGTGTGGTGTGTGTGTGTGTGTGTGTGTGTGTGTGTGTGTGTGTGTGTGTGTGTGTGTGTGTGTGTGTACTCACCTAATTGTGCTCACCTAATTGTGCGCAGGGGTCGAGCTTTGGCTCTTTGCTTCATGTCGCATCTACTCTTGATGCTGCGTATGGGAGAGAGCCTCAACACCCCCCCTGCCCCTTGTAATCCATTCTATTTGCTTGCTACTCTTGACTCCTCACAATCATCAGGGATTCCTCACAATCACCACAGGACATTCCGCACTCACCCAGGACTTCCACAATCACCAGGGGTTCCAAACAATCAAGAATACTTATCAACAAACTTTTTTTTTCCTCGTAGAATGAGAGAAAGCAAAAAAGAGGACACAAGTGAAAGCTGGAGTAAAGGAACGTAAAGGAGTCAAACATATGTAAGGGAATACACATACCCTGTACGGGTGGTCAACAAGTGGAATGACTTAAAAGAGGAAGTCGAAGAAGCCACCTCCATCCAGAACTTCAAGGGCCAGATAGAACAAGGATCTTGAACGTTAATATAGTTTAATACAGGTAGATCCAGGATCGGAAGTGGAAGGGTGGGGTGGATATTGAACTAGACCTCACTGCAATAGTCACTGTTAGGTAAGCAGTATTAGGCCTGCAACACCATTATTCACCATGCACGTTCATCATCATCATCATCATCATCATCATAACACACGAGTAAAATTCACCACCAATGAGTCACATTCACCACTATGCAGTCACATTCACCGTGAACATTGTGATGACCAAGACCGTCACTATCACGACCACCATCGCCACCATTAGTGGCAGCTCAGGACCTGTTTATACCACAGTATTTTCGCCTTTATAGTCAATAATATCGGACTTGATAGTGTATTGGGTGATTTATAGCGAAATATGACACACTGTAATGCGCTCTTCCAATTTGGAAATCATTATGGCTGGAGTCCGATCCAGACATGTTTATTGGGTATGTGCGTGTGTGTATACTATTTGTGCCTGCAGCATCGAGCTCTTAGCGCTTGGACCCCGCCTTTCTAATCGTTGGTTGTCTAATATATTGACTCCCATCCTATTTTCCTGTATATCTACTGCATATTTCTCTCCTATCAAACTAACATCCCCAGGAAGTAGCCTGTAGCAGCTGTCTAACTCCCAGGTACCTATTTACTGCTAGGTAAACAAGGCATCATGTGAAAGAAATGCAGCCCATTTGTTTGTGCCTCGGCCAGGAATGGAACCCGGGCCCTTAGGACCAAGACTCCCAGAGCTATCTACTCTGCCGCGAGGCCTTGAGAGAGAGAGACAACCTGTATATGTGGTTTTGTGCGTGTGTGTGTTTGCTTTCTGTGGCAAGAAGGGTGTCTTTTATATAGTATACGTATTTATAAGTTTATATCTAATAATTATTACCTGTTGGGACGCCCACATGCGATACAACCGGAGCTTATGAAGCTCATAAAGAGCTTATCAGAACTCTTTATGAGTCCTGTCGCCGGGAAATGTTTCCAGTCCAAAGACTATATCAGGAGGTGACTGTTTACTAAAGTGTAAATAAGTTTGCCAACTTTGGTAATGAAGCCAGTAGTGTTTACATACATTATGGTAATTGATGGACGCCTCAGCTTTGCCTATTGTTTGACTAGGCAGATGTTTAGGGTGTGGGAAGGGGAGACCTATTATTGCATAATCCTGTTGTCCTGTGCAAGGCATAAAACACCTGCAAAGGTAGGTATCGATACTAGCGTGTGTATACCAGAGATGAGAACTGTTTTGGAGGATTATTGCTAAAATAACTGATTTCCAAACTTAATAGGAAACATTTCCTTATTAAGACTACTCATGGCCCAGTCGATAGCGCTTTGGCCTCATATGACCCAACCACTTGGCGTGGATGGTAGAGCGACGGTCTAGCTTTCATGTGGTCGGCGTTCAATCCCCTACCGTCTAAGTGGTTGGGCTCCATTCCTTCCTCCCCCCCCCCCCCGGTCCCATCCCAAATCCTTATCCTGATCCTTCCCAGTGCTATATAGTCGTACTGGCTTGGCGCTTTCTTCTGATAGTTCCCTCCCTTCGGCCTTATACACACGTAAGGTCCACGGTTAGAGACATCCTACAGCCCAGGTGACTGGAATAAATGATTTTATTATATATTTCGCCGGCAGCTGTCAGCAAGGCCCCCCCCCCCCTCTCTCTCTCCTCTCTCTCTCTCTCTCTTCTCTCTCTCTCTCTCTCTCTCCTCTCTCTCTCTGTCTATCTGCCCCTCACCTCAGAATAATATATATATGCAAGAGTAATAACAACAATGTCCGAAATAATCGCGGTGGAATAATAACCTCCGTGTCATTTCATGCATCTCATAATTGTGACGAAATTATTTTTATCCACGGTAAGATAATTGTGGCCTGGGTTATTAGCGCAGCAATTATCATAGCCACCGGAATAGTTCAGTGGCACTTGTACAAAGTATTGCATGCTGCAGCCTTCGTTGTGTGGTCCAGTGAAGTACTGATAATTAATTTTTTGTGTTTTTTTAAAAATATGTTAATTGCATTTCAATTGTAGTACAAGTTTGGACATTAGGCTGGATTTGTAAATATAGATGCTAGTCATCATTGCATTCTTATATGTTATGGAGTTTAAAAAATTGGTATATATATGCATGGAGGTATATTCTATTTCTAGGTGTATATACACCGATGATTATATTAATTGAAGCACTGAGGTGACTGGAACTAGCTATTAGGATAGCCCCTGCTGCGAGTACTGCTGGGTATATACTCTTGTACCTAACCTAATCTCTCTTAACCAATTCTACCTTAACATTACTTAGCTTAACCTAACGTTAATTAACATTTACTTAACCTAACCCAGCGTACCTGACCTTAAACTAATCTAACTTAGCCTAATTTAACTTAAATTTACATAACCAAAACTAGCCTAGCTTAACCTAACCTTTAGCCTAGGTTTATTTAACCTAACTTACAAATTTCGCGACCTAACCTAACAAACATCAATAGATGCATTCGTAACATATGCAACGAAAGTTTACAAAATTGTAAACTTTGATATTAACTCGAGACTTCTGGAATTTTAGGAACAAGGAAATATAATGGAGTGAAAATGTTATGAAAGACAAGTATAAATAATTGATAAATAAGAAACTCAGGAGAGACTTAAGACTGAACAAGCAATCATACAAGAACTAACGATTGGACAAACAATCACACATACACAAAAACACAAATGTAAATCATAGATCAAGATGTTGTAATACTTCATTCCTCTTAATTACAACTCTGCTAATTACAGCGAGTTTACCCACGCGCAAGGAGATAGTCGTTTACTTTTAATACATGTAGGAGGAGAGGAGAAATAACTATTTTCTACGCCATACTCCATGCCCTGTACACCACAATCATATATATATATATATAGATATATATAGATATATATATATATATATATATATATATATATATATATATATATATATATATATTGGTTTATGTTAATGTCTTAAAATGCCGAAAAAACAAGGTATTAACATTAATATAAATTTTATTTAGTTTTTGCAATGTTTATGAAGTATGTGGTATGCTGAATTATTTTTACTAATAATATTGCATAAATGCTAATACAAATTTCCCCAACCAGGCAGAAGACTGTGTGTGTGTGTGTTAAGCTGTTTGCTTGCGGTGGTTTGGAATGTCTTAAAGTGGCAAAACAATAACGTTTATTGCTTATTTAGCACGAGGCTCCTCCCAAATTACCTACACACTCCCTACCCTCATATGTCTCTCTCTCTCTCTCTCTCTCTCTCCTCTACGTCTCTCTCTCTCTCTCTCTCCTCCTTCTCCTCTCTCGCTCCTCTCTCTCCTCTTCTCCTCTATCCATCTCTTACTTCTTCGCCAAAGCCCCCATTCTTTACAGTCACCTTCAACTTTAATACGGATTAAATATACGTGACTAGACACAAGCAGATTACACCTATAATCAACCAGCTCCGAGACCTTCCGACAGGAATGACAACCCTTAAATCATTCCACTATGATGTCAGGAACCGCAAATGCACCATTATGGGAGAAATAATATATGCGAACCACTCGAGCATAAAACAGGACAACGCAAATGTCTCACGACAGTGAAGCAGGTCACATCATGGACTCTAGAAACTCCTTTTGTGTAACTTGATTGGAATTTGGGTGTTTACCTTCTCTATTTTGAAAAGTTAAATGACATGTTTTTCTCATGCTACAAAAATTGTATATACATGGAGAGCTTGTTAGTTCGTGATAAATATAATAATATTGATGTGGGTTCAAAAAAATGGGAATATTCGTGGGGTTGAAACTTGTTATTCGATAATATTTGAAAGTAGATTGTATCTCAAGGTGATACTATTTGCAGGTGGATAATAATGTGTGGATTATATTTGTACTGGATTATATTTATATTTAAAGGTGGATAATGTGGTATAGATGGATAGTGGATACTATCACAGCATATATCACACACAAAC
>WNGS01042707.1:2395040-2411165 GCA_020271785.1 Procambarus virginalis
AAGGGAACTATCAGGGGAAATCGCCAAGCCATTACGGCTATATGACACTTGGAAGGGATGAGGATAATGATTTGGGATGGGACGGAGGGTGCCCCAACCACTTGGACGGTCGGGGATTGAACGCCGACCTGCATGAAGCGAGACCGTCGCTCTACCGTCCACCCCCAAGTGGCTGGGCGGAAGGAAGGAAATGAAAGTAGAATAGCGTTGACAACACTGTCTCGGTCTGTGTAAATACGAGTTATTCTTGGCGTAGCTACACATCTCGCATACACATACATACATACATACATACATACATACATACATACATACATACATACATACATACATACATACATACATACATACATACATACTACCATGTGTACACGTGCACATAAACATACACACACACACATAGTCTCGTGTCTCCGTTCCTCAGAGTGCGAGTTGTTGAGCTGAATAGCATTAAGACGACTTCATTTGAATAAAGTATTACTGTCGCCACAATTTGTCTCGTGAAGGTGTGTGTGGGAGTGTGTGTGTGGGAGTGTGTGTGTGGGAGAGTGTGTGTACTCACCTAGTTGTGTTTGCGGGGGTTGAGCTCTGGCTCTTTGGTCCCGCCTCTCAACTGTCAATCAACAGGTGTACAGATTCCTGAGCCTATTGGGCTCTATCATATCTACACTAGAAACTGTGTATGGAGTCAGCCTCCACCACATCACTTCCTAATGCATTCCATTGTGTGTGGGTGTGGGTATGTGTGTTTGGGTGGGTGTGGGTATGTGTGTTTGGGTGGTGTGTGTGTGTGGTTGCAGGGTTTCAGCCAATCACCTATTGCAATAGCTCCCAGCCATCATGTTTATCATACGTATTCTTACAACTATGTAAGAGAGTTAACTATCTCCCTAGTTTGGTCCTGCTTGATACCTGGTTGAAGGGGTTCTGGGAGTTCTTCTACTCCCAAGCCCGGCCTGAGCCCGGCTTGACTTGTGAGACTTTGGTCCACCAGGCTGTTGCTTGGAGCGGCCCGCAGGCCCACATAACCACCACAACCTGATTGGTCCGGAACTTCTTTTAGAAAACAGTCTAGTTTTCACTTGAAGATGTCCACTGTTGTTCCGGCAATATTTCTGATGCTCGCTGGTAGGGTGTTGAACAGCCGCGGACCTCTGATGTATATACAGTGTTCTCTGATTGTGCCTATGGCTCCTCTGCTCTTCACTGGTTCTATTCTGCATTTTCTTCCAAATCGTTCACTCCAGTACGTCGTTATTTTACTGTGTAGATTAGGGACCTGGCCCTCCAGTATTTTCCAGGTGTATATCATGGAAATGGTCATCCCATTTGTTTACTACTCTTGAAGAAGTGCAATTTCACATCCCTTTTGTCTCATTAGAGTCATAGTTTCCAAACCATCCCCGCTAGAGCTTTACCTGCTCGCCAGAGACATAAATTTTTTAACAAATCTGGCAATACCTAAAAATATTCTACTATGTCGTGATCATGTCCCCCTCTTTCCCTTCTCTTTAACTTTAGTGCTTTGGTAGGTAGGGGATTTCACCGTAGGGATACAGAGTGGTATTCTAGTTCTGGTCTAACACATAGTTACAACGATATGAAAGATTATTTACCAATGATTCTAAATGCTACATGAATGTTCGACAGATTTGCATGCGCTACTGATGTTACCTAGTTAATATATGCCTCAAGCGACGGGCTTGAAGTTAGGTCCACTCTCAGATGTGATTTTTCCATTGTGATTCAAACACTTGCCTTTCAATCATCTTGTACTGTCCATTTAGCCTCTTCTCCTCCTTCACAAATCTCATCACCCTGCATTTGTTTGAATTTAAGTTTAAGAGGCATTTCTTAGACAATCCAGCCGTTTATCCAGTTCCAGTTGGAGTGTTCTATAATCCTCCTCAATACTGATTAATCTCATCGGTTGTGCAACGTCGGTAAACACATGCAGGTTCCTTCTACCAAGATGTTTTTGGTTCATACGGGAAACATTTTGGGTCTTAGTACTGATCCCTGTGGTAGTCGGCTCATTATTGTCTCCCGTTGAGAGCTCTCCTTTCTCACTACTAATCTCTGCTTCCTATTGGATAGGTACCTCAAGTATATGCAGAAGCTTTTTCTGTGGGATAAAATCAATGGCTCTCTGCAGCTCGGGAAGATGCAGTCAGCCCACACTTTTCTTCCTGTGTGATTACTGGCAAGGAGTATCATGCTGACTGAATGGCTTACTGGCTGGTTTATTGGTTTATTGAGTTGGTTACCGGTTGGTTGGTTTGGCTTCCTAAACGGCCGGCTGGGTGGTAGGTTAGCTGGTCAGGTGGCTGGCTGGCCGAGTGTATTGTTGGCTGGCAGTCAGTTGGCTGTGTGTGAAGGGTGTTGACATTTCATCTGGCGTGTTTGTGCTTCTGTGTTGCCTTGTGTCAAGTGTTTGTTGAGTCAAAATATCATTCTCATGTTTTAGAGACCTCCTCCTCCTGGTCCCTCGCCTCCTAGAACATAACAACCATTAACAGTTCTCTTCTTTCTTTCTTTTTTTTTCCTTGTTTTCCTCTTTCGAAATCTTTTGCTCTTTTTTCCACCTTTTTTTATATTCCTGCTCTTCTGGGCCGAAGAATCTTCTAATGGAAGCTGGAAGCGTCCATAACGTGTCACAGGGATTGTCAGAGGAATCTAGAAATCGTCGTATTGCCTGTTTGATGCCTCGTGTCTGGTGTGACGCTCTGACATAACTGACGGCTTTCGGATATAGAGTCCACCGCCTTGGTGTTAGTCTTAAGGCTTATCAACTTCTGGAGGGTTATTCAGGGCCCCAACAATAGCTTACTGACCAGCAATAATAATTTAATCCTGGACGTAAACCATAAGTAAACTGTGTATATGCACCGAGAAGCGGTGTATTTTCAGTTTACATACACTGTTCACAGTCTAATATTCTCCGATTCCTAATCCAGCCGGACTGTTGAACTGTCGTCACTTTTAGGTGTAAATTCACGGGATTAGTCGTCCCCGGCAACATCACGACCTCTCGCTTCAGCGTCTGATCCGCTACTGATCTCCGACGCTCTACAAGTGGGCGCCGTGATTGGTGGATTTATAAATTCGTCTCTGATTCGCTGGATTTGAATATTTGTAATTTATTGGCATGTTTTATCCCTGAAATGTTACCTTTTTTGCTGCTTGTCTTTCTCTCTTAATTCTCGCAAATCTGATTTTCTAGCCATAGTTTTTCATCAATGTTTCATCGTGTTCTGCCAAATGAATGTATAACTGTAACCATTCTTGTATTGCTGGTGGCTGTAGTTGTATTACTGTGGGCTGTGGTTGTATTACTGTGGGCTGTGGTTGTATTACTGTGGGCTGTGGTTGTATTACTCGAGATGGTGGTTATAATACTACGGGTGTTGGCTGTATACAGGATGTGGTTGTGTTAATAGCGAAAAGAATGATAGAAATACTGCTTGCAGTCGTATAGTGATAGTACTGATAGTAGCAATAGTTGTGTAGTACTAGCAGTTGTAGCTAAACTGTATTTACTTTTGTGCTGCCATCTCTAAATTGTTTTTGTCCCCCCTCCCTCCCCTGCCAGAGAATTGTAACGATGGATACATTAATATATTTGACTCAGCGCGTGAGCCTAATAATTTTAAACAATTATAATTAAAATTAATTATACATAATTATTTACAGAGCAATTTGCAGTAACTAATCCTATTCTTTAATGAATATTGCAATGCATATTAATTATAAACTAAATTGGCAGTGGCTATTAGGCGGTACACGTTCGTGAACATAGTCCCTCGTACACTCACACACACGCGCACACAAACACACACACGCGCGCACACACACCAAACCTGTTCCCAGAAGCCCACATTAAAAGAATAACATCAGTGGCGTATATAAGGCTTGCTAACATCAGAACAGCCTTCAGAAACCTGTGTAAGGAATCATTCAGAACCATGTATACCACATATGTAAGACCAGTCCTGGAGTATGCGGTCCCCGCATGGAGCCCGTACCTTGTCAAGCACAAGACGAAGCTTGAAAAAGTTCAGAGGTAAGCCACTAGGCTAGTCCCAGTACTAAGAGACATGAGTTACAAGGAAAGGCTGCGTGAAATGCACCTCACGTTGCTAGAAGACAGAAGAGCTCGGGGAGGCATGATCACCAAATACAAAATCCCCATGGAAATTAACAGGGTAAACAATGATGGATTATTTAACACGGGTGGTACACGCACAAGAGGACACAGGTGGAAGAAGAGTACCCAAATGAGCCACAGAAGAAAGAACTTTTTCAGTGTCAGAGTAGTTAGTAAATGAAATTACTAGGAAGTGATGTGGTGGAGGCTGACTCAATACACAGTTTCAAATGTAGATATGATGGAGTTCGAGAAGCTCAGGAATCTGTACACCAGTAGATTGACGGTTGAGGGGCGGAACCAAAGAGCCGAAGCTCAACCCGCAAGCACAACTAGGTGAGTTCAATCATTGGGCACTTCTATACATCGGACGCTGCCGTTGGCGGCGTCCGGCAACCCTCACCTGAGCCTATATCTGCAGGCGCACTGATCAAACCTAGTCAGTCTCTCGTCTCTCGTCAGCGGTGGGGCATACAGCTGCTGCTTCTCCCTGACTATGACGTCGCGATGTCGTCAATCCATTTCTCACCTGATGTCTCTGTTCACCTAGCAGTAAATAGGTACCTGGGAGTTAGACAACTGTGGGGTTGCATCCTGGGTGAGGAAGGTTGTTGATCTAGGGACGACCTACATAAACCTGAGAAAATATATCTACCATTTATTTGTATTATTAGTAAATTTTCTGTCTCTTTATCTGTTCCTCATTTTGTATATTATTCCTTTGACTGCTATATCAGTTTAGAAGCTGTTCCTCACGTGTGCCCCAAAGAATGAGGTGATTTGATAAAATGCTATGCCCAAGATAACCATCCAGGTGACGGCGGGGAAGTGGTTCAAATAGCTTAGGCTATCACTTCCTTATGTCCGGTCGTGATGGTCAAGTGGATTAAGGCGTCCTGTAGTTACCAGTTGCGTTGCTCCTGGGAGTATGGGTTCGAGTCACTTCTGGGGTGTGTTTTCATTCGCATATAATCCTGGGGACTATTCAGGCTTGTTCGCATATATATATATATATATATATATATATATATATAGATATATATATATATATATATATATATATATATATATATATATATATAATGTTAAATATGACCGAAAAGTAAGATTAATAATCTAACACGAATTTTCTCAATATTTCTTATGTTTCTTTTAACTGTCGATGGTAATTGAAAAATCAATTCTCCCAAATTCATTTTTATTTCTTGTCTGACGCGACGCTTGAACGCGTTTCGTAATAACTTATTACATTTTCAAAGACTTTAGTTTACACACACACACACAACTGTAACCTGAAAACACTAAACAGAGTTTTACTTATGCTAACACTTAAACAGCTTGTCTTATATCCTCGCATTTGGGTGAGGTGATATGTTGCAACAGTTTTGGATGAGGTGAACAAACTTTTGACCAACACAAGACAGAACACGGAACAATGGGTATTAATTGGGTAAATGAAAGGGGAGAATGGAAGTAACTGCAAAGGGCCTGTTGGCCCATACTTGTGTTCTGTCTTGTGTTGGTCAAAAGTTTGTTCACCTCATCCAAAACTGTTGCAACATATCACCTCACCCAAATGCGAGTATATAAGACAAGCTGTTTAAGTGTTAGCATAAGTAAAACCTCTGTTTAGTGTTTTCAGGTTACAGTTGTGTGTGTGTGTAAATTAAAGTCTTTGAAAATGTAATAAGTTATTACGAAACGCGTTCAAGCGTCGCGTCAGACTAGATATAAAATGAATTTTGGAGAATTGATTTTTCAATTACCATCGGCAGTAAAAAGAAACATAAGAAATATTGAGAAAATTCGTGTTAGAATTATTAATCTTACTTTTTCGGTCATATTTAATAACATATGTTTACAAGAAAGACTGCTACCAATATATATATATATATATATATATATATATATATATATATATATAAAATATATATATATAAAATATATATATATATATAAAAATATATATATATATGTATATATATATATATATATATATATATATATATATATATATATATATATATATATATATATATGTCGTACCTAGTAGCCAGAACGCACTTCTCAGCCTACTATGCAAGGCTCGATTTGCCTAATAAGCCAAGTTTTCATGAATTAATGTTTTTTCGGCTACCTAACCTACCTAACCTAACCTAACTTTTTCGGGTACCTAACCTAACCTAACCTATAAAGATAGGTTAGGTTAGGTTAGGTAGGGTTGGTTAGGTTCGGTCATATATCTACGTTAATTTTAACTCCAATAAAAAAAAATGACCTCATACATAATGTAATGGGTAGCTTTATCATTTCATAAGGAAAAAATTTGAGAAAATATATTAATTCAGGAAAACTTGGCTTATTAGGCAAATCGGGCCTTGCATAGTAGGCTGAGAAGTGCGTTCTGGCTACTAGGTACGACATTATATATATATATATATATATATATATATATATATTATATATATATATATATATATATATATATATATATATATATAGTAGGCATCCGTCAATCCCGTAGGGTTATGGAGTTGTGCCCTGGGTGTCTCCAGGGCACAGGCCTGGGCAGTAATTTGGAGGATCAGCTGTTGCCCATGCAACAGATCCACCCTCTCCACGCCACCGATGTGATCCAAGGGAAGGGCAGGCGCCGATACGCTTGGCACTAGTGTCGTCGCAGGAGTTGCCAGAATGTAGTTGTAAACAGCTGCAAACTGCCTTAGGGACTCCGACTCCGGATTTTTCCTCATTGTTGACTCCCGAAGTGTTTCCCATGAGTGGGTTTAGCCACAAGACAGCAGAGGTTTGAATTCGGGGTTTTCCTTCCCCTAGATGGGCTGCCTTTCCAGGCTAACGAGTCCCATCTGCCCGAAGCAACTGGTTTTAAGGCGCTATATATATATATATATTATATATATATATATATATATATATATATATATATATATATATATATATATATATATATATGTGTGTGTGTGTGTGTGTGTGTGTGTGTGGTGTGTGTGTGTGTGTGTGTGTGTGTGTGTGTGTGTGTGTGTGTTGTGTGTGTGTGTGTGTGTGTGTAACTAGCTTAACAAGATTATAACTTGTTAGCTAAATAAATAATTTTGTGGGGGTTCAGTTCCTTAGCCCATTATCTGTTTTCCGATGCAGCCCACTGGATGGGTATGGGGTCTAGTACCACCCACAAGACGGGCATGGGATCGGAAATGGAAAAATATAATTTCCTTTAAAATATAATTTCCTTTAAAACAAGGAAATTATATTTTGACTGAACAAACACTCTACAAAAGGCAACCCAGAAGCACAAACACACCAGATGAAATGTCAACACCCTTCACACACAGCCAACTGACTGCCAGCCAACAATGCACGACCAGCTAACCTACCAGCCAGCCGACCGTCTACCAAGCCAGTTAACCAACCAACCAAACAGGTAGTAAGCCAACCAGCCAGTAAGCCACTCAGTCGCTGCATTTTGCTCTCTTTATAATACGTCGCATTTTGACGTATACTTTAATGCCAAAACCTTTTGTACCGGAAAATGGTAGACTGCGATAGGTGGATGACGTCATCGTTACCCAATAGGAGGAGGCAGGGCTATGACGTGGCAGGACGTGAGGGCCCGTGATTGGCTGAAGGCTCACTTGCGTCTGAGGCGGGACTGTGTTAAGACATGCCATCGTTGCACGTCGGGTTTCATGCTGGAGTTCAACTAGCTCCGGCCAGGAACAGGTCCGCGAATTGCAAGAGGAAGGTGTAGAAGAGTGAGAGGTGAGGTGTGGACCTGGTCCACACACTGCAAGATGTGTGCGATACCCGCAAGAGGTTTTCGTCAGGTGAACGAGGGCCAAGTTGTTAGGGGTGACAGAGATTGGACGCTAGTGATTAGCGCCCCGCACCAAGTTGTGGAAGAAACCGACATAGGCGGCCAAGGGGCTAGAGATGCGGCGCCATGTTGGCTTAGACAACACGGCTACCATCCCATACTAGGAGGTAAGAGCTCTGTGCTTTGGAAGGAAGTGTTCAGTGGTTCTAAGTGATCCACAGTGACTTTTCATAACCAATGTGTATAATGAGAATACTGGACTCTTAGCACGTCATGGCCAGGGAGGAACAGCAGCGGCATACACCTCCCGCTGACGAGAGACAACTGACGAGATTTGATCAGTGCGCCTGCAGATATAGGTTCTGGTGAGGGTTGCCGGACGCTGCCAGCGGCAGTGTAGAGCCGACAAACAATATAATTAATTTTGTGTTTATATTTCCATGTTTTGAAGGCATATTATTTAGTTTATGGGTGTTTGCAGGATTGTGTACACCTGCTGGGAGGCAGGAGTGTTGGACTACGAGTAAGAGGTGTAACAAGGACTAAGTGACCACTACAGGATGCTATCCATCTCAATAGTGGATGAATCCACCAGAATTCAAGAGGCTTGTTTGACTGACGCAGTGATTGAAGGTAAGCGGTTATTTTTTTACATTTGGATTTGGTAGGAGCTGTCTGAGACTCCACCAAATCCCCCAAGACTGTTGAACGACGCATCAAGAGTTGATGACCACACCACCACAGGGGTGGGGGGGGGGGAGGAGCTGATGATAATAACCAGTATTTTATGACGAATATACGAGAATTATACGGATGTAATTATCATCCAGGTTGTAATACCGGGGGTATGATACAGTGAACTAAGGTGAGTACAGTGAGCGTTTCTACAGAGTTCAGAACATTAAGTGTGTGTAGTCATAAATTCACATTCTGGTTAACTAGGATATTCTTTCGGCTGTAATCTTTGAATATGTTAATGTAGGCCTATATTTGTATAGCAGCTCCTGATACACATGTGTATTTCGTGTATTTGTCGAGTAGAAGCTTTTTCTGATTATGGATAGGGAGCTGATATTCATATGTGTGAGTTAGGATATTAAACCAGTTTACTGGAGGTAAGACTGTTGGAGTATTGAAGGGTGGATTAGAAGTCACTTAGTGTCACGGAATTCTTGTTTATTAATTGTTAATATGTTTAGTCAGGTGTTTTCCTTCTTAATAATGAGGTAATCTTAATATGAGGTAATCTTAATATGAGGTAATCTTAATATGAGGTAATCTTAATATGAGGTAATACCCTGGCTACTACGGCAACAACAAAAGTAGTAATAATAAATTGAGAGTTGGAGAAAGGACTCATGGGTATACTCTCACTAATTACTCCAGAGTTCAGTAGTGGATGGGAAGACGAGTTAATGGTTATATATGCTGACTTGGATCCACCTCATATATGACTTGGATTCCTTGCTCTAGACACTTCAGGTGTNCATCTATGTGGGTGTGGCCCTGTGCCTCATGGTGCCAATGGCGGCTGTGGAGGCCTTCAAGGCTGGCAACAGCTAGGTACATGTGTAGTTCTACTGTTCAGCTACTTGCTGTTCCAAGTCACAATTTACCTGTTTGGGATGCAAGGAGTTAGTACATTTCCCTAACATATCAATACAGGTATGACATGGTATGTGAGGGCTGTAAAAATGGGGTACACGTACATGGTGTTGGTGTTGTTCATATATTGTAACCGTCTTAAATTTGATATTAAAAAGTGCACTAGAATAATAAACAAATACTTGGTAAGACGGATACTGGAGTGCTCTCATTTGTAGTAGTGATGTTGCTGTGGCAGTTTCTTAAGGCAGAGTAGGTCTATCCTGTGGCCATTATCACAACACACCCGCGAGCTCATTGTTATTGTTTTTGTGTCAGCATGGCGTCTGTAAGAGACGCTCTGCCTCCCTTGTTCCAATATTGTGTTCTACTTCTAAGTTAAATTTACGTTAACAAGGGAATCAAGCTATATTTTGGTGTTAATAATTATATTCAGTCTTATTGAACACTTTTTTATTCAATTTAGACATTAAACTGTTGTATGAACAGTGGTTTAATAATGTAAATACTGCGGCGACGTCGATGACGTCACGGAGTCTCCCATTCTCTAATTTTAAGAGGATACTGTTAAGGGAAGACTATACTATTGTGTGTCGGTTTCCCGACAACGGTCTTGCCACTAAGTGTATCAGTACAAAATATAACTTTCTCACGGGAAGCTGACTCGCTAACCACCACACAAAAACATTATAATAACGGTTTCCCATGGTTTGGTCCACCCACTGATCACTACCACATTATAACATATCAGCACATACAAGTAATGATATAAGCATACAAGAACATACAAGTATTGATATAAGCATACAAGCAATGATATAATATATAAACACATACAATTAATTATATAATATATAAGCACATTCAAGTAATGATGCATGGAAATAGTAATTATTTTATATTTATATACATATCCAATAGGGCTACGTAACACACACGACCCAGCCAACCAGCAGTTTAGTCATTCAGTATCATAAGTAAATTAGTCAACTCGACAACAAATAACATTAAAGAGACTGATTGGTGTTCGAACATATTTTGTGAACCTTAAGTCAATGCCGGACCCCTTCCGGTCGTCTCCACTCATCAGGGGCCAGATTCACGAAGCAGTTACGCAAGTACTTACAAACGTGAACATCTTTCCTCAATCTTTGACGGCTTTGGTTACATTTATTAAACAGTTTACAAGCATGACGACTTCCCAATCAACTGTTGTTATTGTTATAAACAGCCTCCTGGTGCTTCGGAGCTCATTAAATGTTTAATAATTGTAAACAAAGCCGCCAAAGATTGCGAAAAGATGTACAGGTTGTAAGTGCTTGCGTAACTGCTTCGTGAATCTAGCCCCTGGGGACACGGCCTCCAAGAAGAGCACAGGTTAGTTGACAACCCTGTAACCTTAGCCAATTCTCGAGTAATATCACCATATCACGATAATATTTCCCAAAGGGTCGCCATGTTCTGTACTGAGGCAAACAAAAAATAACTTTTTAGAAACTCTTCTCTAGGTGCTACGAGGAAATTTAATGATCAATTAAAACACATCAGCCCTCGCTACTAACTTACTCTCCAAACGACGTGCTTCCAAAATGTTTAAATTTAATTCGGATGAAATTGGACACTTAGCATTTAGATTCCATCATTACAAGAGACAGCATGAAAGTTTAGCTGGAAGCCAAATATCATTCCGCTAGTATGCTGGAAAATGGTGAGTATATTTCTCGTGTAATATTAAGGAGTGAAATATGTTGGTTATAATGCTACGTAAACATTTGAGTCAAGTATTATTTGTAAACATATAACAATGCTGTTATAAAGTACTAATAGTAATACTGCTGCTAGTAAGAATAGCATTTAAAATGATAATATTCAGTACAATAAGACGGATGAAAATGACGTAGTGGCGCTGGTAGACATATTGCGTTATCCCTCATGAATGGCGGGGCACAATGAGAGCCTCCGCTTGGTGATATTTCCTCTGGTAGGCCTCCTTAGGCTGCATATAGCCGGGTCAACCATACAAAGTTTATTAGGCCGAGGTGAGATGCATCATTAGGTCAGTACATTTTTAAGATAAGCATACTGGGCCGTTGTTTACCAAGCCCGTTTTCTTGACTCGCCACTCCGTAAAAAATCCAACCTTTTAGCCTAACTAGAACAGTACGAATCCCAACATACAGCCTATTGAGTCCGATACATAGAAAACGTGAATATATGTGAGCCGTTACTGTTCTTAATAGGTTACATTTGTAACGGTGGATTCAATAACGTAAAAAACGTTAACTTTTAGTTGATAGGTTGATAACCAATAGGATATGACGTAGCTGTGGTATGGGTATGACGTCATATACACGTTCAAAATTGTCATATACTCGCGGTTGACACGTGGGTACGAAGAGGCTACATACGATAAGAGTAAACCCTGTAATGGTAGGGTTAAACCTCATCTGTAATGTTATTGGTAAACTTTCGCTTGTAGACGCAAAAGGAATGTCCACTGGTCGACCGCCTCCTGAAGGTGCTCAGGTTGCATCCCGTCCTCGCAAATTCGTATAGTCAATATTGACTTATTAAATAGGTGCATAGGTGACATACTTAACATAATAGTTTCCCTTGAAAATCTTCATAGAAAACACCGACCTTACCTAACCTACTTAGTATGTTAAGATAAGCATCTTATTGCTTCGTAATTACAATTATTACCTAACCTATACCTATAATAGGTTAAGTAACAATTGTAATTACGAAGCTATAAGATGCTTATTTTAATATACTAAGTAGGTTAGGTAAGATCGGTGTTTTCTATGAAGATTTTCAAGGGAAACTATTATGTTTAGTATGTCACCTATGCAGGTAACTAATAAGTCAATATTGACTATACGAATTTGCGAGGACGGGTTGCAGGTTGACCTCCCACGCTCAGCACTCATAACCGCCTCACTCGCACGAAACGGTACTGGATGTTGTAGTGAACACTGTATCAGTCAATCCCTGGTCGTCTCTCGCCTCGCAGCAAGGATCCGGTATCTCGGGTGTCTAAGATGCAGCATCCCGGAGTCAATTACCGCATCAGGGACGACCCCTTAACATCCAGTGACGACTAGGTGTCATCTTTCCCTCGCGTGGAGAGGTGTGGGTGATTTATTCTTTGTTGATGTTCTCTCTCTCTTCCCTATCTCCTCTCCCGCCTTTACTCTCCTGCATTCTTCTCACTCGTCTCCTCCTCCATTTGGACCGTGAAGCCTGACTGTTTGATGTGGTGAGCGCTGGCGAGGTTTCTGACGTCGTATATAGTCGACAAATTTGGTCGAAAAAGCCTAGCTGTTATGTCAATCTTCCGCCAACTTTCAGATCAAGGAAATACTTCCACCCGACTTCATATATATTCGAAAACAACATTTTGTTCCTTGTCTTTTGAATAGCGTACATCACGGTGATCCGTATCGTCCACAGGCTCCGTAAAACGCACTGGATCCAGGCTTGATTTCCCTAGGGCACGTCGAGAAGAGAATTGATGATATTTTTCGGCGAATGTGGTCTGAGAATCAGCTGACATTTCCATTATCCTGGTTGAGATTTGAGGCAAGTTATAGAAATTTGCATTTAGGTATGTAAAGATGGTATCCGCCAGGTACAAGGGCGCGAGGGTGGGTTGGAGGTAATCGCTTGTTAATTAAGGTGACGTGTTGCCAGTGTGTGTGGACGAGTCTGCGTGACACAACTGTGTTAACGTCACTACGACTATACCACCAGCAGCACCATTATCACCGTCACCACCATCACCACCGTAACACACATACTTCACGTCCCAACAAATTCCAGCAGGAATCTGATAGCAGTAAACGCCTCATGCCACTAGCCTCACGAAAGTAATTTTTCTGGTACGTTGGCAATACCGGAGTGACGGCTGGCGGGCTTAAGCATTATTTTTGAGCCGAATTGTTGCTCATTGACATATTTGGAGTTTTAAATTACGACTTTTTATTCCGAAAATATGCTAATTAGTGAAAACGGAAATACGATACCTATTGGAAATATGACTCTTGGGCGTTATTTTTGAGCAGAATTCCAGCTCATTGCTCATATTTGGATTCCCGTTTTCACTAATGTGCATATTTTCGGTCTAAAAGTCGTAATTTAAAATCTATTTGTTTAAAATAGATAACCTGGAAAGTAGATAATTTCCAGGTTAAATTCTCGGCAGGAAAGTGGCAGCTAGGCACATTTTTTTTTTACCTGATGCCTCTGTTCATCGAACACTAAAATGAAAACACATTAGGTATAAAGAAAACGGGAGCGATTTAAGGACCTAAATATATAGGTCACCAGAAAGACCCAAGATTTCTATCCTTTAATCACAGATTATCCCTGTAAAGTTAATCGTTGTTAGCTTACTAACGCACTGTAACTAGTTCATGTATGCTGTCTCAGGTTTCTGGCTGATACTCGTCCCACGTCTCCAAGCTCAGTTCAAAGTGGTCATATCCAAAATGCTTGATTAGCCTAAGAACAGACACTCATCGGTGTATAACTTAACATAACATCATTGTCAGGGTAACGAAGTTAATGCCAGAAAGAAAGTGAGAAGGTAAGAGTATTCTAATGTTACTTTAATACACTAGCACATTAAAAGAAAGACAGGAAAATAACACTTATTTCAGGGGGGGGATGGGCTTATAAAGATGGGACTTTGGTAGGATTAACAAGGCAGCGTGCTTATCACAATATTTGCGTGACACAAGTTTGCACTGTAAATTTTCCGATTCATGTACTCCTTTCGTACTGTGCAGGTACCCACTGTTCATACATGCAGATGTACCCTTCTATGCTGTATGTACCCTGTTAACAGATATGTTACCGTTCATAGTAATGTACCCTGTCACAGATCATGCACCCGATCAAACACAGTTATGGGTCCCCTGTCATAGTATTTTACCCTTCACGTATATACAACAGTATTGATTCACAAGAGTATTGTCTCAAATGTGCTTAATTACATGTGTTAGTGATGTGATTTCTTGAACCCCCTAATTGGTGGTTTTCACTGCAGGTTGTCAGTGTGTACGTCTTTTGTTCAAGCTGATATTGTTTCTCGAATTCTGCTTCCGGAGTGTCAATGTTGTGATGCCCTTCAGTCCTCGCTGCCTGCGCTATCCTTATGGTAACGTGAAAGGGTATATTATGGTTTAGAAATGATTCAGAAGGAGCAGTAGAATTCGTCCTCAATAACTTTGATTTGAAATTTCAGCACACTCTTTCAAAGGTATTTTTCCATCTGTTGGGGTTTTCCCCTTGATCTACAAGTTTTAATGCAACTAATATCGTTTAACATATTGGTTTTAGAAACTAGCTGTACCCGCGGCCACTTGCTTGTGCTGTGCTTAGCACACTCTGCAAGTATTAACTGAGCCATAGCAAACCTCCCCCTATCCCCTCATCCTCCCAACCAGCCTCCCCCTCCCCTCTCGTCCTCCCATCACTCCTCTACGGCTCCCCTTGTCCTCCTACCACCATTCTCCCCCTCCCCGCCCACTCTTTCCATCTCACCCCCATCCCCCACTCCATCGTTCCGATGCATTTGGCCACCAAAATGATCTGATGTTGCCCTTTCGAAAAGAACGGACATCACAATCAACTCTGAATGTGTCGCATCACTGAAAATAGAGAGCAGTTCAATAAACGCAATAAAAAAAAGAAAAATACAAAAAATAAACTATAATACTCACGAATGACGGTATCTAAAACCACAGTTCAATCCCATCGTCAATGTCACACAATAATTAAATCAAAATGAAAATAAATCGAAATCTATAAATTTCAATTTATCATGCAATCAGAAACACTGAATTGGAATCGTAACATAGTTATTATAACGTGTGTTTTTGCTTTTACGTGCTACAGATGGTGCTTTTTTTCAAAAAGCATGTTTTTACATGTCAAGGGGTGGCATCTTATAGAGGTGTTAAAAAAAAAACAAAACTGCGCGTATCGAAATGGAACGTTTTCAAAATTCCAAAGCACTCGGTAAAGATTGTCAGGGCACAAGATTTCCCTCACCTGAAAAACAAGTGTTAAAAAAAGTTTTTTCACATGTAACAGACTTGACCTATACTAGTATGGTTAAAAGCACGCTCGTATTCGAATGCACGTTGTGTCAAAATTCAAAGAATCGGTGATGAACTTTCCGGAGATTAGCGATTATGTACAAACGAACATTTCCTTTTATTTATATAGATTTTTGTACAAAACGTTCTCAGAGACCAGGTTGTAGTGAACGGAAAGAAAGGCTACAATCAACTTACAATATTGAGACGTTTTCTTTACTTAAGATCTCGAAAAACCTAACAACTTTAATTTCAAGTAATAAATAATAAAGTAAATATTTACTAAAAAATTAACATATTGACACTTTCTTCTCGTTATATAATATATATTGTATATCTATATATTATTACTATATAATACTATATATATAGATATATATATATAATTGTGTTGTGTATGTGTAAAATCACTAAACTGTAACGCGTGATGAAAA
>WNGS01042707.1:2422175-2440958 GCA_020271785.1 Procambarus virginalis
CTCTCTCTTCTATCCTCCTAAAAAGCCCCCCTTACATCACAACTCACGATAGACGAAGACTGTAACGATAAGGAGGGAGAGAGAGAGAGAGAGAGGAGAGAGAGAGAGAGAGAGAGAGAGAGAGAGAGAGAGAGAGAGAGAGAGAGAGATATATCTGCTGGGAGTCTTAATTAGTGAAAGTATTTGGAAAAGATCAGTGATAACAGAGACCAGATAACAGCGCCCGCAGGTGAGTTAGAGATAATTCTGACCCACTACGATCAAGTGTCCCTCCAGGACAAACACGCTCCAGTTGGTCATTAGGGGCACAAACTCGCTCCAGTTCGTCACTAGGGGCAGAAACTCGCTCCAGTTCGTCACTAGGAGGCACAAACACGCGCCAGTTCGTCACTAGGAGGCACAAACTCGCTCCAGTTCGTCACTAGGAGGCACAAACTCGCTCCAGTTCGTCACTAGGAGGCACAAACTCGCTCCAGTTGTCACTAGGGGCACAAACTCGCTCCAGTTTGTCACTAGGGGCACAAACTCGCTCCAGTTCGTCACTAGGGGCACAAACTCGCTCCAGTTTGTCACTAGGGGCACAAACTCGCTCCAGTTTGTCACTAGGGGCACAAACTCGCTCCAGTTCGTCACTAGGGGCACAAACTCGCTCCAGTTTGTCACTAGGGGCACAAACTCGCTCCAGTTTGTCACTAGGGGCACAAACTCGCTCCAGTTCGTCACTAGGAGGCACAAACTCGCTCCAGTTCGTCACTAGGAGGCACAAACTCGCTCCAGTTCGTCACTAGGGGCACAAACTCGCTCCAGTTCGTCACTAGGGGGCACAAACACGCGCCAGTTCGTTACTAAGAAGCACAAACTCACGCGAGAGTAGATGAGAGATTAATGACCGCAGACAACAGACTATCAACACACATCAGGTCTGGGATAAACTCATCACTGGCGGCCGTGCAGCGTGGCTGGCTGGCTGGCGCGGCCCCACTTGTTGCTCCAGAAAATGGCAGTTCGCGCCCAGATGACGAGGAGCCTAATGACCGAGAATACAATCTTTCCCGGAGCGGCAACACGACCGAACTAACAACAGCAAGATGCCACGAACCAGGAAGACGCGACAATGTGAGAATGCCAGTGGTTTATGAGAGGGAAATATTGTATCAGAAAAGGACCATATTGCATAAGAAAAGGACCATATTGCATAAGAAAAGGACCATGTTGTGTAAGAAAAGGACCATGTTTGATCAGAAAAGGACCGTGTTGGATCAGAAAAGGACCATGTTGGAACAGAAAAGGACCATGTTGGATCAGAAAAGGACCATGTTGGATCAGAAGAGAACCATGTTGGATCAGAAAAGGACCATGTTGGATCAGACAAGGACCATGTTGGATCAGATAAGGACAATGTTGGATCAGAAGAGAACCATGCTGTACCACAAAGAAACGACACTTACCCCAGAAAACAGAACACAGCAATGTTGACTCAAAATACAGCAAATGTCTCAAAATACAGGTGGGTTGCTTTAATATTAAATGACAATTTATCATGAAAAACAGGAATGTTATACCTTGAGGCTTCAGAGATAGAAAACTTTTATTTATCAATGAAATCAGAGGGGACGGGAGGGGGGGGGCAGGCAAAAATATGATGAATTGCAGGATAAACTATGCTAAACGTGAGAGTTAAAGATGCCAAATCTGAATAACAGGACAGAGATGTATACAGCGAGATGTGTACCATATTTCTCGGTGTATATTTACTGAGAGTTTACTTTGGTCCTGGACTATGTTCGGAACAAAAGCATATATACTAGTTGCTTAGTAAATTCTAGTGTTGGCCTTAATAACGTCTCCAGAGATTGATAGGCTTCAGGATCTAAAACCACTGTGTATTAAAAACATCACAGTTAGCAGAGGATATTTGTCACAAACACTTCGAAGATTTAGAACGATATCTTGTAATAAACGAGTCAAGCTTATGACGATAATTACCATAAAACTTCTCTCCGAAAGATCTGTTTCTGAAATGAAAAATAACTAACGCTCTGGCAAGCAATCGGGAGGCTGGAGGACAATTAACGCAAGCCTCATCAACGCCAGGAAACTCCACATGCCTATAAAGACTTCAAACGACAAACCTCGGTATACAAAAGATGAACAACACAAACATGATGTGCGTTAACAAGAATGATTCTATTCACACACACACCCTTATGCAAAAAATTCACAAACGCACGCATTTTCAAAACTCACAATATATAGTAATAAAATTACTATAAAACAACGCCAAGATCAAACAAGAAACCAACAGAGACGACCAAACAGGCTACAGTACCAGTTTAAACAAATAATCACACCCAAGCACCAACTTACTTGAGTCCATAAACAAAGAAAGGTCCATAAGCATATGATTGAGCCTTAGCAACCGGAAGCAGGAGTTCCCACAACCTGTAGAAAAAAAACATCCAGAGTCGAGTTATCTTGATAATTAAGCAGTGCGGTGCTATAAAGGCGTCTGGACGAGCACACTGCGGTGAAATTAATCTCAACAGGGTACGTCCCTTCTCCTTGCGTTCCTTGAAAAACCTAACAAGACCGAATGGGAGAGAGAGCGAGAGAGAGAAAAACAAGAGCAAGCAAGCGTGTCCACAGCGTTTAAGGTGCCAGCCAAATCCATTATCGGCAGCCCTGAACGATTTTCGCATTGATTCCTGCAGGCGGTGTGTGTGTGTGTGTGTGTGTGTGTGTGTGTGTGTGTGTGTGTGTGTGTGTGGTGTGTGTGTGTGTGTGTGTGTGTGTGGTGTGTGTGTGTGTGTGTGTGTGTGTTTTTGCTGGCAAATGTCGTTCGACCGAATGCCGCATTCCTCCGTCAGTCAAGACGGAGAGTGGAAGCGATAGGGATTCACGGGAGAGGAAGAGATAGGGAATACGAGAGAGGAAGAGAAAGGGAGACACGAGAGAGGAAGATAAAGGGAGACATGAGAGAGGAAGAAAGAGGCGGAAAGGACTAGGCTTTATGTGCGGGGAAGAGGAGGGAGAAAAGTCAGAACGTGAAGAGAATTCGTCACCTCTCTTCCGCACAGATGTTGTCTAAGATACTGTGTAAGTCGTGTCTGCCCTTCTAACACTGACAAACGTCTGGAGAATCCAATTCTTTGAAATGAGAAGTGAGAGAAATTCTCCTAAGAGAAAGTCAAAATAATAACATGACATGTAATATCTATAATTATGTACAGTATATTCATAATTTAGATTTAGAAGCTACATTTGTCAGTGGTTTAAAATCCCTACAGAATGTAGTGATCAAAAATCAAAATCAGAATGTATGTTTGTAACAACCTATAAAGATCATTACAATAATGACTGAACTAAACAGGTGTACACCAGGCTAAATAATTTTTGCATTTCTGACACCGTGAATAATGTTTTGCTTTCAATTTGACAGGTGATACATATGTATATTGTAAAAAGTTTGTGTAGTTTATTAATTAGAGTTATAAGACAGATATTGGCACATTTCATATCACAAAATTATAATAATGAGACAGTTTAGAGAACTAATATAAACTAATCATAAAATGAAGTTATATAATAAATTTGCATTCCCTCAGCATTCTACATGAACATATTCTTGGGGTATCGCAGATGATCTATTAGCCTCTGTGGGTAGCTACCTCCGTGTCTTCCCTCCGTGTCTATTGTCTCTCACCCTTTACTGTCCGACAGTCTATTCTCTCTCACCCTTTACTGTTCGACAGTCTATTCTCTCTCACCCTTTACTGTCCGACAGTCTATTGTCTCTCACCCTTTACTGTCCGACAGTCTATTCTCTCTCACCCTTTACTGTTCGACAGTCTATTCTCTCTCACCCTTTACTGTCCGACAGTCTATTCTCTCACCCTTTACTGTTCGACAGTCTATTCTCTCTCACCCTTTACTGTCCGGCAGTCTATTCTCTCTCACCCTTTACTGTCCGACAGTCTATTCTCTCTCACCCTTTACTGTCCGACAGTCTATTCTCTCTCACCCTTTACTGTCCGACAGTCTATTCTCTCTCACCCTTTACTGTCCGACAGTCTATTCTCTCTCACCTGTATGCACTCTTCTACGTCATTGTGTCTTCCCTCACACCTCACCGTCTCGTTCACCAACTCACCCTCATTTGTTGATAAACATTTTTTTTTTCCTTTCCAGTGTCCCGTCTCAACCCCTCACTCATTTGTCATGTCACTGGTTTATGCCCCTTCATAATTTTATTTCTTTTGTTTTCATATCTCAATCTTCCTCCTTTCATTTCTCTCCACTTTTTACTCTCTCTGAATCACACTTTATCATTCGAATTCCAAAGAATTATTCATAAACGGGTGTAGATGTATAATTATGAGGTTTTCTATTATGTATACAAGAGGTCATCAAAATAGAATAACACGTAATAATTTGAATTATATGTTGTGTAATATAAATTGCGAAGATTTATTCGTATGTGATTTATAGAAATCAATACAAGGTGTGGCTAGAGTGAACAGGTATATATATATATATATATAATATCCATTAATATTCATATAGCTTTTTTATTTCATTTATCGCTACGTGTTTATATATCTATCTCCAACTTTCTTCTCTCCTCTCACTCTCTCCCCATCCCATATCTTCCTCGTAAGCCCGTAAGAGGTTCCCCTCCCCCACCACCAGCCTCTTGGTCGCGTCTGGCTTTGTGTTAAGGGCAGGTCCTCTGTCTGTCTGGGTGACATCGTGGCAGCGTGCGACCAACTCCTCCCCGGCCGCTCGTAAAATAACGTAAATGGCAAGGTTAGGAAAGTGGTCTTCAATTTTCGATCAATGTTAATGCCTAAACACGCGCACAAAAATGCCTATGTACACAGTTCATTATATATATATATATATATATATATATATATATATATATATATATATATATATATATATATATATATATGTATATATATATATATATATATATATATCATTTTTTTTGTATACAATCAGATATGTAACTGTATAACCTTGCTTAATAAAGTGTACACCATAAAAAGGGGGGTGGTAGGAGAAGCGAACACCCTCATGTATTCAGAGTTAAATGGCAAGTTTTTCCCTGAATGCTCTGTGTTCCCTTCTCTGAGGCTGTGGGTCCCTATAATTGCACCAGAGGTGGTACCCCCTATATATATATATATATATATATATATATTATATATATATATATATATATATATATATATATATATATATATATATATATATATATATATATATTTATATATATATATATATATACGACTGAAGCAACTGGATGGGTCGTAGAAATAATATTATAACAAACAACTACATGAATCACATGCCATATTTCACACTTGACTCTCTGAAATTCTCCATATAAATGGCCTAAGGGTGTTTATAACTGCTAATGTTTCTTAAAACCTTTAACTTAGCTTTAAACATTTAAAAAACCTTAACCACTAAACCTTAACTTTAAACCTTTAACTTTAACTCCAACCAGCCTATGTCCGGCCAGTACCCAAACCTATTCTCCCTGCAAATTTGGGTGAAGCTAGCCCCAAGCGTCAGACCTTCAACTTAGATAAACAAACAACTTTCTTATAGGTATAGAGTGTCGTACCTAATACGCAAAGAAGACTAACAAGCCGAATTTGTATGAAATATTAAATTTGTTTAATATGTTCTCCTATGTAATAATGAGGTTTTTCGTTGTGCTATATATGATTGGTATTCTTTTAACAATTTCGATATTTCGTCGTTCCCAAAATATTTTCTTATCGAGGTTGCAGGGTACACACATCACAAGTCATCAATTACATCACAAGCCATCAATTGCATCACAAGTCATCAATTACATCACAAGCCATCAATTACATCACAAGCCATCAATTACATCACAAGCCATCAATTGCATCACAAGCCATCAATTATATCACAAGCCATCAATTAAAAAAATAATTACAAAAGCGTACTGTCCACTATTGTCAAGCTGGGCACCCTCCCCCCCCCCCCAATTCCTGGCCTTGCTTACGTCGCCTGTAATATATTCATTAAAGTCATATTCAGCCGATGAATCAATATGAATATTATAATTATCAATTTACGTTATACAGGAAGGGAGAATAGGCGTAAAATTAATTGGTCAATTCTATTATTATTATTATTAAAGTGGATATTAATTATTGCAGTAAGTCAAAGCGTGCAAAGTTTGCGGCAGTATACATGTTGTGAAGCAATATAATTACTTTTCGTTTAAGTTCGACTAGAATCCAACTTAATATATAGGGTTTGTTTGCCTAAGTATCCACATAGAAAAAAAGTGAAGCGAACATTCGCGCGAATGTTTTCCTGTTTCAACACATTATCAAGGAATACAGACAGAAAATACATTGTTGTTGTTTTAGATTCAGCTACTCGGGATAAAATTTCCATGTAGCACGGGCTATAGCGAGCCCGTAAAAACAGCCTGTTAAGGAGGGGGGATGGAGTCAAAGAGAAGATATTGTTTTAGATTTAGCTACTCAGAACGAAGTGTCCATGTAGCACGGGTTATGGTGAGCCCGTAAGGTACAGAGAAGATATGGTCTTGGGATTATATATCTCACTACTCCTGAGAAGATTAAGATTCAAAATCGTATTCTATAATGGAAGCAAAATGATTTGAGTGGGGATAAGCAATTCCATCTGTCTTAGCATGTACTCTACATATCGTCTGTGGTGTACATATCCGTTGTATAATTTTATACCTATCAAAATCTTACCAGTTATAAAGTTACCTAATTTATGTAGTCTTCCATTTTAATATGATTTATTTTGCAGTTCTGTTGTAAAAGTACTTGAACTCCCTTAGATATTTGACCACAAATTATGTTCTATTATTCTGCAAGCTAAGCTAAGCTAAACTTAGGCTAAGCCTAACTTAGAATAGGCTAAACCTAACTTAGAATAGGCTAAACCTAACCTAGAATAGGCTAAGCCTAACCTAGAATAGGCTAAACCTAACCTAGAATAGGCTAAGCCTAACCTAGAATAGGCTAAACCTAACCTAGGTTAGGCTAAGCCTAACCTAGAATAGAACTAAACCTAACCTAGAATAAGCTAAACCTAACCTAGAATAGGCTAAGCCTAATCTAGAATAGGCTCAACCTAACCTAGGTTAGGCTAAACCTAACCTAGAATAGGCTAAGTCTAACCTAGAATAGACTAAGCCTAACTTAAAATAGGCCAAGCCTAACCAAGAATAAGTTAGACTATGCAGTGCTAGATGGTAAGGTTTAAGGCCTATGAAATGGGCCATCAGGGGCCACAATTGTCATTAATTCTAACATTAGTTACATTATATTCTTTAACGGAGATGTACAACTCTTCGAATAAATGTCATCAAACTGGAGGTTGAGAAGCGGGACCCAAGAGGTGAACCTCAACCATGCAGTACAGATTGGTTTTGTACAATTAGGCAAGTACGTACAATACGGTAAAAAATTTTAACGTTTAAAAAATCTAATTATATAATTTATCAACATGAATATGATTAGTGTTCTTTAATATAGGCTATAATGAACCAGTTCATTATACTTAAACTTAAATAAAATATAGGAAATATAATATTCTTTGCATATAACCCATTGCCAGTTATAACAATAAACTCGAACACTATACATATACTTTCCTACTTACAGTATATGTATAGTCTATGTATAATTGTATAAGTATAATTTATGCAGGCTCATTTGCTATGTTTTATCCATATGTATAATGTTTTAGTTGCATGGTTTCCGCGTCTCATAATCATAATTAAGACAGCAGTGAACGTTGGTTTGTGATATCATTATACTACTTTAGAGCTTATATAAAGACGATGTAAATCTTACAATTCAAATTTTCAGCCATTGTTTCTCAGTGTTTCGTTTTACTTTTTTAATCTATCGTTCTGAACGTCTTTCACTGCAGCCAGTGGAGACTATTTATTTCTTAGCATCAACTAGTTAGCTTTTTTGACACACTGTACTCCACTTCATATAGTCTAGGGTAGCTGCACTAATGCAGATGTACCTAATGTAATAATTAAAAAAAAGGAGACTATTTATAACAATAGAATTGGAATAGAAGATTTGAAACGTTAGACACGGACTCACATTATGAGTATTTTTATCCCGACTGACGTTATGAGTACTTTTGGTCCAAGTTCACATTATGTATAGTTTTAGCCCGGACTCACATTAAGAATACTTTTGAGCCGGACAAACGTTATGGGTACCTTAGGTCCGGACTCACATTATGAGTACATTTGACATGGAATCTTTATAATCTTGAACACAACGCCAAGAACAAAAAGGAAATTAGGTATTTTCAGTCATTTCTCAACCCGTAAAGACAAATTAATACAAATATCATGACTGGAACTCCCAGCAACAGGGATACGTATACTGAGAGTATACTACGCTTCTCGGTGTATAGTCCTTGGGCGTTTACTTAAGTCTTGGACCATATTAATTGGTCAGAAAACAATTGTGAAGGCCTTAATTACCCTCCTGAGGTTGTTAGGCCCTTTTAACACCAAACCAACCAAAACAATTTATTTATGTGAGACAATTTTTTGGTAATATTATGCCGCTCTAATGGTGCCAGTTCTATTACAAATATTTATATTTTACTAATGGTGTTAGTTTATTCTTACGACTATTTTCCTTTCGTTTTGCCTTTATCTGTACCTAGAAAAGAGAAGAATTGCCATCTCCGTGTCTCTTCCTGGGTTTTATTGCTCTAGCTCTTCTATCTAGATTCGTCCCCTATCTCTTCTTCGTCCCTAATATTCCTTCATCCATCTCCTTCCTCTTTTCTTATTCCTTCATCCATAACACCCATTCATCCATCTTTTTCTCTGCTCTTTATCCTAACACCCTTTCATTCATCCCACTCTTGTTCTCCGCCTCCATATCCAACCACCCGTTCATCCATCTGCTCGTCTCACCCGGTCTCAGATAATGGCAGCCACGTTGTTGATGTAATGGACCAGGCGGAGGGGAAGCCTAAGCCGCTTCTTCTAGGTGGCTTCACTCACTATTCATTCCTGGGGCCGGAGTCTCCTCTGATGTCTCTCTCTTGATGATGGTGCGGGGTCTGAGGCAGCATCCCTCACGCAGTCTCCCCTCTGATGCCGCTAATTATTTCTGCTGCCGGCGAGGGGAAGAACCGTATATAAATACTAACGTCACGATAAAAATTTGGACAAATTAAGGGATCTGGAGCATTGCGACGTTTATTGGATAGATGGGCGAATGGGTAGACTGTTGGTCCAGGACCAGGCAATAGGACCATTCACCATTATACCATTTAGCGCCGTACTGTAACACTAAGTACGCAGTAATTTACAATATATATTGTGATGATATTTTCGTGAAGTATTTATTTTAAATAAATTACATTGCTTTCCAGCATACTCTCATGGCTCTCTCTTTGGCTCTCATGGGATTAAGTTAAAACTATAAGCTAGAGTTATACATATCACGGTCGTAATAATTTGCATAGGTTTCAAACATTAAAATTATAAGTAATTTTGAAAATAAAATTCTAAAACGTGTATGTAATTTATTGTTAACTTTAAAGTGTGTTTCTTCTAAATGTTTCTCGGCTTTATTATTTTTAATCATTATGAAATTGTAATTAATATCGGACAATTTAGAAAAAGAATCTACTTAATACTGGTTAAGTATTTTCATCTTCTGGTGTGTGGTTTAGTTCTAAATTTGTACAATATTCACTAATCAATATTTTATTTCATTACTCAATAGAATACGTTTTTTCTAATAGATTCACTAAGAAAGAAGGTTTTGTAACAAGGGATTTTTTATACATTTTTGCCGAGATAATATTCCAAAATTTTCTAAAAGGGAGAGCTCGGCTATATTGAATAGTACATGATAGTTTTATCATGTACTCTCAGTACCTTAGGGTGTACTCAAGTAGTGCCGCAGAGTACACAGTGGCTGGTATGTCACTACCTTGATGTGTACTCATGGTAGTCACAAAGAACTCAGTGTGGGTGTGTACTCATGTATAGAATTACAAAGTGCGTACTCATAAGTAGAGTCACAATATCTCATTGTTTACTCATGGTTAGTCACAGTATCTCAGTGTGTACTCATGAGTAGAGCCAAAGAGTACCTCGCTGTGTACTCACGGGTAGAGCCACAGAGTACACCGCAGAGTACTCATGGTGAGAACCAAAGAGTACCTCGCTGTGTACTCATGGGTAGTCACTGAGGACACACAGGTAAGAAGCCTTTTGATCAGAGACGGACGCCAGTGTCAAGGGAACGTCCTTTGATTAAACAGACGACGTTGCAACGGGCAAAAGCCCTTTAGTTAGAAAACTGAAGGGAACTAATTGAAAGAGATACGACATGCTAAATGAAAATATTTTTTTAATTGCCCCCAAAGGATACAAAAAATTCTTTTGAAAAAAAAAAGAAAAAATACAATTTAAAAAATAAATGCATGAAGGAAATTTAAAAATAATTTACAGTTTTCTGGGGGAATTTATTAAAGGCGTACATATACACCAAAGGGTATAAGGGGAAAATACAGCAGGAGTATAAGGGGAAATACACTTGTAGTGTATTTTTCCCCTTGCCTCGTAGAAGTAGAGGATGTGGAGGTGTGGTGACTGAGCCTCTGGAGGTGTGTTGACTGAGCCTCTGGAGGTGTGGTGACCGAGGCTCTGGAGGTGTGGTGACCGAGACTCTGGAGGTGTGGTGACCGAGACTCTGGAGGTGTGGTGACCGAGGCTCTGGCGGTGTGGTGACCGAGGCTCTGGCGGTGTGGTGACCGAGGCTCTGGAGGTGTGGTGACCGAGGCTCTGGCGGTGTGGTGACTGAGGCTCTGAAGGTGTGTTGACTGAGGCTCTGGAGGTGTGGTGACCGAGGCTCTGGAGGTGTGTCGACTGAGGCTCTGGAGGTGTGGTGACCGAGGCTCTGGAGGTGTGGTGACCGAGGCTCTGGAGGTGTGGTGACCGAGGCTCTGGAGGTGTGGTGACCGAGGCTCTGGCGGTGTGGTGACTGAGGCTCTGGAGGTGTGGTGACCGAGACTCTGGAGGTGTGGTGACCGAGACTTTGGAGGTGTGGTGACCGAGGCTCTGGAGGTGTGGTGACCGAGACTCTGGAGGTGTGGTGACCGAGACTCTGGAGGTGTGGTGACCGAGACTCTGGAGGTGTGGTGACCGAGGCTCTGGAGGTGTGGTGACCGAGACTCTGGAGGTGTGGTGACCGAGACTCTGGAGGTGTGGTGACCGAGACTCTGGAGGTGTGGTGACCGAGACTCTGGAGGTGTGGTGACCGAGACTCTGGAGGTGTGGTTACCGAGACTCTGGAGGTGTGGTGACCGAGACTCTGGAGGTGTGGTGACCGAGGCTCTGGAGGTGTGGTGACCGAGACTCTGGAGGACCAACCACAGGACCAAGGACCAACCACAGGGGGTGGTCCTAGCGAGTGGGGAGGGGAAGCACACGTGAGCACGAGCTCTGTGAAAAACAATATATATCTCGGGATATTTCAGTGATACAGGAACTAAACACAGTCAGATAACTCATAAAGTGCGTCTCAACTTATTAAACAATATACCATAGTGATTGACATCCGACTTTTGTGCTTTAAGGAAATAACAAGTGAATTTTGTTGAGTCCACCTCGTGGTGCCAGAACCCACCCCATAGGCCCACATCCTGTGTGGCCGCCGTGTGTGTGCTTACTAGCAAATTGGTTTCCAACAAGTGTAATAGGGGAATGTGGATCGAGAAATTAGTAATAGAGAAAGTGAATACTATTGCAAGTCGGGAATAAATCAGAAAATCCCTTATTGTAATACAAGCGAATTAATATATCAGTGTTATAACCCAAGTAACTGGCAACTGAAGGCCTCCAGCCGCGGCTGGGACAACAAGTGTCAACGGTACAGCCTCTGGGACCCTCCCTCACCCTCGACCGTGTGATAAGTACTGACCATACTGTAGAAATAAACATATATGCTACTACAAATATACGGTATACATATAATATTATAAATATATAGATATATACAACAAAACAAGGCAAAATGGGAGTAAATAAACAAATTTGTGGCCACTGTAACATCCCTTAAAGTCGAAGGCAACGGGAATTGAATGTTATATCTGTAAGAATAGATTCCATTCGGCTTGTACAGGCGTGAGTAACACTGCGGCACTGAGAGCTGGCCACTTGCTCTGGGTGTGTAAACATGACCAGCCAGTTTGGAATATCCTAAAAAACCTTCTAGATAACATGACACATGATCGGAAAACATCATTCATTGGAAGCCTACCAGCCATCCAGAAGGAATGGGAGAGGAACAACAATTGTAATATACCAGGGGCGGAGGCTATAGTCAGGGATGAAACTGAGGCTGAAACTCAAGAAGTTGTAAACTCTGACTCAGTAGGCCCGGATGTGGATGACAGTAAACTAGAAAGTGTAACAGACAGCACTGACAGCTCGGTAGGTACAGACACTACAACGGTTCCCGATAGAGCGAGTCAGAACAGAAGGACAGACTTATGCAAATTTTATGCAAAGGGCATATGCAGACATAGATATGCTGGTAATAAGAAAGGATTAGAATGCAGTTATCAACATCCCAAAAAATGTTTAAATATGCTTAGGAAAGGTGAGTGTCGATTTGGATCAATATGTAGGTTTTTCCATCCTGAGATGTGCCAAACCTCATTGGAGGACAGAAAATGCTATGACCTCAGCTGCCCATACTTTCACGTGAAAGGCACGGAACGCTACATAAAGAGTGGCAAGCAGGATAATGAATTTGGAGGAAATTCGATAAATTTTTTATACCAGACCGAAAGAGAATTCAAAAGGAGGAGCATGGAGAATGTATGGAACTGGATGCCAGACCCACTTGCATACCAGACTTACAGATACAATTACACACCGAAAGGGAACCACAACTACGACAGGCAACTGCCCTACAACAATCAGCACTGGTCAGAACAAACTCAATATGTCCACGCATAATGGGCTTGCCGAAAAAGTCTCCCAGTCAAACTATCACTAATAGAGTAACCTCATTCATCTTTGCCAACATACAAGGACTGAAAACAAGAACAAACAATAAAGTACAGTTCATAAATGGCCTCCTCACGGAGTCAAATGCAGTATTTGGAGCTTTCACAGAAACCCATGCAGGGGAATTGTTGGACAGTGAGATCTGGATTCCAGGATATAACCTATACAGGTGTGATAGGAAAATTAGGTCACATGGAGGAGTGGGTCTGTATATTAGGGAAGACCTTGTGTGCTCGGAGCTCCTTAACGTTACAAATGAGGTGGTAGAGGTACTGGGATTAAAAATAGAGAAAATAAATTTAGTGATTATTCTAATATACAAACCGCCAGATGCAACGGCTGAGGAATTCACAGAACAGATAAACAAAATAGAGAATAGCCTTGATAATTTGGAGAACCCAATACCTGATATTATCTTCCTAGGTGACTTCAACTTGCCTAGTCTCAGGTGGAGAATAGCAAACAATAATATTATACCAGGAAATCTATCGGGACCTAACCAACCACAGATTAGAGAACTACTTAGATTCTGTGACAAATTTTCACTCAGTCAGCAGATATCGGAGCCAACGAGAAATGAAAATATTCTAGATCTGGTCTTTACGAACAATGAAGACATTATCAGAGACATTACGATATCAGATACCACATATTCAGATCACAAGCTCATTGAAGTGCAAACGACCATCAATACTCAGAATAGACCTAAAACGTTGATAAAGCGAGAGGGGCTATTCAGTAAATTCAATTTTAATAATAAAAGGATAGACTGGGAGATAATAAACAGGGAACTTACAAACATTCCATGGGAAACTGTTTTAAGTAATAAAAGTCCTACAGAAGGAATAGAAAAACTGACTTCGGAAGCGTATCAAGTCTGTCTGAAACATGTTCCTTTGAGGAAAGCCAGAAAGAGATCCAACGTAGAAAGAGAACGCAGACGACACTATAAACGCAGGAAAAGAATAACGGAACTGCTTATGCAGACACGAATTTCCCGTCAAAGAAGGAATAATTTAAATAGGGAGATTGAAGAAATCGAGCGGAAATTGAAACACTCATATGAAACTGAAGAAAGGCAGTTAGAACAGAAAGCAATTCAGGAAATAAAGAAAAATCCAAAATACTTCTTCACATATGCGAAATCAAAAGCAAAAACTACTGCCAGTATTGGACCTATTCGTACAAGTGAAGGTTCATACACGGAGGATGACAAAGAAATTAGTGAAATCCTAAAAAAGCAGTATGAGGACATGTTTAGCACTCCAATAAACAACATGAAAGTAGAAGATCCAGACAATTTTTTATGCGGGATATCCAAACCCCTGTAAATATAACTGATATCAACACGAGCGCACTAAATTTTGAAAGAGAAATTGAAAACATGCCCATGCACTCGGCCCCAGGTCCAGACTCATGGAATTCAATATTTATAAAGAAATGCAAAGTGCCGGTAGCACAGGCACTCAGTATAGTGTGGAGGAAGAGCTTGGACACGGGGGAGATACCAGATGCACTTAAAGTAGCAGACATAGCCCCTCTACACAAGGGAGGGAGCAAAGCATTGGCAAAGAATTATAGACCAGTTGCACTAACATCGCACATAATAAAAGTATTTGAGAGAGTGATTAGGAGTCAGGTCACCAATTTCATGGAGACCAATGACCTTCACAACCCAGGCCAACATGGATTTCGAGCGGGAAGATCGTGCCTCTCACAGCTACTTGAGCACTACGATAAAGTCACTGAGGCATTAGAAGAAAAACAGAATGCTGATGTGATATACACGGACTTCGCAAAGGCTTTCGATAAATGTGACCATGGCGTGATAGCACACAAAATGAAGTCAATGGGAATAACCGGTAAAGTAGGACGCTGGATACTCAGTTTTCTGTCAAACAGGACTCAGCGAGTAACGGTCAACCATATAAAATCTAGTCCAAGTGCAGTTAAAAGCTCTGTACCTCAGGGTACAGTCCTTGCACCGCTGCTTTTCCTTATTCTCATATCAGATATAGACAAAAATACAAGTCACAGCTTCGTATCATCCTTTGCAGATGACACAAAAATCAGTATGAAAATTACCTCGGCTGAAGACATTGAAAAACTTCAAGCTGATATTAATAAAGTTTTCGACTGGGCATCAGAAAATAATATGATGTTTAACAGTGATAAATTCCAGGTACTCAGGTACGGTAAAAATGAGGACCTTAAACATAATACAGGGTACAAAACACAATCAAATGTGCCCATAGTAGGAAAACAGCATGTAAAGGATTTGGGAATAATGATGTCTGACGACCTAACGTTTAGGGAGCATAACCAAGCAAATATTGCGACAGCCAGAAAAATGATAGGATGGATTACGAGAACTTTCAAATCCAGGGATCCCATCACAATGGTTGTACTCTTCAAGTCACTTGTGCTGTCCCGTCTTGAGTACTGTTCAGTACTCACTTCCCCCTTCAGAGCAGGAGAGATTGCTGAAATAGAGGGAATACAGAGAACATATACAGCACGTATAGACGCGATAAAGCACCTAAATTATTGGGATCGTCTCAAAGCTCTCCAAATGTACTCACTAGAAAGAAGACGAGAGAGATATCAAATAATATACACCTGGAAGATACTGGAGGGCCAGGTCCCAAATCTACACAGTAAAATAACAACGTACTGGAGTGAACGATATGGAAGAAAATGCAGAATAGAACCAGTGAAGAGCAGGGGTGCCATAGGCACAATCAGAGAACACTGTATAAACATCAGAGGTCCGCGGTTGTTCAACGTCCTCCCAGCGAGCATAAGAAATATTGCCGGAACAACCGTGGACATCTTCAAGAGGAAACTAGATTTATTCCTCAAAGGAGTTCCGGACCAGCCGGGCTGTGGTGGGTATGTGGGCCTGCGGGCCGCTCCAAGCAACAGCCTAGTGGACCAAACTCTCACAAGTCAAGCCTGGCCTCGGGCCGGGCTTGGGGAGTAGAAGAACTCCCAGAACCCCATCAACCAGGTATCAACCAGGAGGTGTGGTGACCGAGGCTCTGGAGGTGTGGTGACCGAGACTCTGGAGGTGTGGTGACCGAGACTCTGGAGGTGTGGTGACCGAGACTCTGGAGGTGTGGTGACCGAGACTCTGGAGGTGTGGTGACCGAGACTCTGGAGGTGTGGTGACCGAGACTCTGGAGGTGTGGTAACCGAGACTCTGGAGGTGTGGTGACCGAGACTCTGGAGGTGTGGTGACCGAGACTCTGGAGGTGTGGTGACCGAGACTCTGGAGGTGTGGTGACCGAGGCTCTGGAGGTGTGGTGACCGAGGCTCTGGAGGTGTGGTGACCGAGGCTCTGGAGGTGTGGTGACCGAGACTCTGGAGGTGTGGTGACCGAGGCTCTGGAGGTGTGGTGACCGAGGCTCTGGAGGTGTGGTGACAGGCTCTGGAGGTGTGGTGACCGAGACTCTGGAGGTGTGGTGACCGAGACTCTGGAGGTGTGGTGACCGAGGCTCTGGAGGTGTGGTGACCGAGACTCTGGAGGTGTGGTGACCGAGGCTCTGGAGGTGTGGTGACCGAGACTCTGGAGGTGTGGTGACCGAGACTCTGGAGGTGTGGTGACCGAGACTCTGGAGGTGTGGTGACCGAGACTCTGGAGGTGTGGTGACCGAGGCTCTGGAGGTGTGGTGACCGAGGCTCTGGAGGTGTGGTGACCGAGGCTCTGGAGGTGTGGTGACTGAGGCTCTGGAGGTGTGGTGACCGAGACTCTGGAGGTGTGGTGTCCGAGACTCTGGAGGTGTGGTGACTGAGGCTCTGGAGGTGTGGTGACCGAGACTCTGGAGGTGTGGTGACCGAGGCTCTGGAGGTGTGGTGACCGAGACTCTGGAGGTGTGGTGACCGAGACTCTGGAGGTGTGGTGACCGAGACTCTGGAGGTGTGGTGACCGAGACTCTGGAGGTGTGGTGACCGAGGCTCTGGAGGTGTGTTGACCGAGGCTCTGGAGGTGTGGTGACCGAGGCTCTGGAGGTGTGGTGACCGAGGCTCTGGAGGTGTGGTGACCGAGTCTCTGGAGGTGTGGTGACTGAGGCTCTGGAGGTGTGGTGACTGAGGCTCTGGAGGTGTGGTGACCGAGGCTCTGGAGGTGTGGTGACTGAGGCTCTGGAGGTGTGGTGACCGAGGCTCTGGTGGTGTGGTGACCGAGGCTCTGGAGGTGTGGTGACCGAGGCTCTGGAGGTGTAGTGACTGAGGCTCTGGAGGTGTGGTGACTGAGGCTCTGGAGGTGTGGTGACTGAGGCTCTGGAGGTGTGGTGACCGAGGCTATAAGGCAAAACAGATTGGTTGACGGCCTATCAACCTCTGCAGTGTTAATGAAGCCTAGTCATTCACTTGTGGGGTATTATAAGGCCTATAACCTCAGTAGAATTATCAACCTCTAGAGGGTTGATATAGCCTATTTACCTGAGGGCCACTATCTCTCAAGTGACCTAAACGGGGACAGGATGCCGGCAGCTTGTCAAAGTCTACCACCTTTTTATTTTTGTTAAGCCCTCTAAATCACTAGAGGGTTATATTAACCTGTAAATTTCACGATATTTATGGAGGCCTATCAACTTTTGCTGGGCTCTTAAGCCATGCCACTTGCTTCCATCTGCAAGAATATTTTAGTCCTATGCACAAAACTCGGCAAATGCTATTTTACATTATTTCTCTTACATTTTTATTAAAAATATTCAGCTCCATTTACATATAGTACACGTGTATATTATGGAGATTGCCTCTATGTTCTTCCCGTTCCCCGTATAAGAGGCTACTCTCAGCCAGTAACATAAGCCTCATATTAAGTAATCTATTCTCTCGAAATATCTTGCTACAAAATTGGCAGTACTCTGATGAAACTGGCTCCATCTTCCTCAAAATAGGTATTGGCCTCAATCCCACCCACACACCTACACCCACACACCTCCCACCATCCCCCACTCACCAGCCACCCCACCACGCACCCCACAAATACATTCATCCCACACACTTGTCTCAAAGGGACACTCACCTAAGTTGGGACAGAGGCGCTGCCTTGCATCAACACGAGCCGAATTCAAAGATCAAAGGCACTTTGAAGAACCAGGATCCCATTGCCTGCCTCTCAACGCCTAGAACCTGAGTTAACATCTCATCAACAACCCAAGATTATCTTATCTATATCACCTGTAAAGTTATCGTTTGCTTCAACGCACTGTAACTAGTCATTATGCTGTCCAGGTTCTGCTGATCAGCGTCCCACGTCTCCAAGCTCCAGGTTCACAGATGTCAACAAATATGCTGATGTAGCCTAAGACAGACCTCATGGTACTAACATCACTGGTGGGAATACAGAAGAAGGGGAGAGTAGATTCTGTTTATACATAATACTTATAAAGAAGAAGAAAATAACACTTTTCTGCTTATAAAGATAGAACTTTGGGAGAGATGAACACAGGGAGGTAAATATTTGACACCAGTTGCCTGTAAATTTCCGATGAATGTTCCCTTCATAGTATGTACCGTCATAGTATGTACCCTGTCACAGTATGTATCCTGTCATAGTATGTATCCTGTCACAGTATGTACCCTGTCACAGTATGTACCCTGTCACAGTATGTACCCTGTCATAGTATGTACCCTGTCACAGTATGTACCCTGTCACAGTATGTACCCTG